>WOVY01006034.1:0-125605 GCA_013436015.1 Rhipicephalus annulatus | reverse complement strand
GCCGTTCCTCGTTCGTGTGATGTGCTAAGAATGCGCCCTATTCCCGCGGTTGTTCGAGTGCGGATCAAATGCTTGTCGTCCAAGGAATCGGCGGGTTGGGCGGGCGCTCGAAGGACTCCGAGGTGACGGCTGACGCCTGTGGTCGCTTCACTCAGGACAGTGTGAAAGAATCTAAAGGTAAGGGGGACACTTTTTTATGTAGACCAAGTATGCCACTCAGTGCAAGTGTGTGTTGCTGCACTCGAACGAGGCGTCGTGAAACGGCAACCTTACGCGCCTTTGCGAGTGCGGTTGCCGATTCGCTTTGACAACGCTAACGCCAGCAGAGCCATGGCGCATTGGCGCGGCCTCACTGGAGCTAATTCGAGACAACTGCGGCAACATGCATCTGTAGGGCGATCGATTTTTTCATATGTGCAATGTAGTGAGGAAGACGCACATGGCGCTTGCTACGTTGTTGATTAAACGAAGCCTGCAGTGCCATTTGATGCAAAGCAGCATTCTGTTTACGTTCGCGGGCGATACAATTTGTAACTTGGCTCGATTCACCTAGCCAACCGCCTAAGTGGGTTGATAAGCATACGTTCACGGTAGAGCGTTATTATGCCCCGAAACAGTGGCGTGTGCTTGTTGAAAGATATAATGTGTGTGCCAAGTGTAGAGAGAGAGAGGGGTGTTCGTGCAATCTGCATGTGTACCTGCAAGACGCCTTTGCTTGTAACTGATAATGTACCGGCCAGCACCTACATTGTACGCCTGACTTTGAAGAAAACTTGCATGCACAATGTGAGATTTTGTAATCTGCCAGAGTTGTTTTTTATAAAATAATACACTGCCAGCATGTTCAAAATATGTTTCGCTGCTGTGTGGCAGGGGTGCGGTTATCACGCTGTTGTGTAGTTGCTGATGCAAGCACTTATAGTTTTGATGCGTTAATATTTCTCATCTAACTCATCAGGTGTTTGGCTGTTTCAGCACAAACAAGGCAAAGAGAGAAGGAAGACGGGTATTGACAGGACCAGTGCCGACTTTTGTTTGCAGGAGAATACCCATGTTGGTGTATTTATTGTGACAGCCTTTCTGTGTTGCTTCTTTGCCCAATTTATGCAACAACACAGTTGTCAGCAATATGAGAGAGAACACTGAAATTAGCTTTTAAAGATCATGGTGACTAAATGCCTAGTAATTCACAGCACAAAGTAACAACAAAAGACATCAGTATGATCAATGTGGACAAGTACAGTCTTGCATCTAAAAAATATATTGTGCAAAATGTTGCCTAAGTAAGAAACCTCCTCTATGTTTGCAAATAGTGTGACGTCACTTCGAGCACCGTGCCAGCCGTTCCCTCCCTCTGCGCAAGGGCTGGTTGGCAAGGAAGTTGTTTGTGACGTTCCTGATAGACAACTGAGATGTATGCTATTCTAAACCTGTAGCCTAATGTATACGTAATTTTTTGTGCAGTTACATCGCTGCATCTGACAGCTACAACTTATTTGCATATTTACATTGCTCCCTTAGGACCTAACACACAAACTTGTTTGCATTGTCACTTCATGAATATCGAGCGGTAAAGGTACTGAGTATATGTGAAACAAGAATCTCTGCTTACTACATGAAGATATATGAGGCCTTCGATAAAACGAGTTATACCTTTATTGGGCTTGCGTACTCGTCGGGGCGATTCATACATGCAGCTTCAGCAAATGGTATCTTCCAGCCCGGTGACCATGCAATTTTTTTCTGCACACAGCGCAAACACCGAGATGTACCTACTCGCAGATGGTCGCGTCAAGTGCATATTTACCTTGACTAAAATGTCGAATCAAGTTTTTTCATTGACCAGTCCCTGCCATGAGTGCTAACGTCTTCGCAAACAAGACACATTGTTATTGACACTGCACACACCACACACAATATCCTCAGTTGAACCGATATTCTCAGTACCTTTCAATGCACACTACATGCCGCAATCAACAGTGCACATTTTTGAAGACTATGCGGCTGTTGCTCGCACAGGCCACCACGTGTGTTCACTTCTTCAAGATAAACAGACAGCGTGGCAAATATTTTACCACACAGCTAGATGTTTGCTGACACATACTACAGCTAATGTCGACATTGTAACGTAAAGTGTAAGCTTTGAAAAATTAAAACTTGCCCCAAACACCGCACGACTGTACCGGGCTGAGCCACCAGCGGGAGTGTTTTTCCAGCCGCACCTTTTACATGTGCCAGTGACATCATACTGTGACGTACCTCGGTAGGGGCCTATCGCTGCATACTTTATGTGAATGAGGGTCCTGTTAGTGAAAGCAGGCATTGTTGATTTCGTAACTTGTTCATTCCCAACTGGACCTTCACTTGCACGAGTTGTCTGACTGATATTCAGGCGAACTTTTGTGCAATGAATTATACAGTTGGCAGTCTGTGCTTGCCCCATACTGTTGTTACTGGTGTTTCTTGTTGTTACTTTGCACTGCTCATTACTGCTCACCTACAGAAACTAGCCTATCTTGCCACTGTTTTGACAAGATGCAGCTGGCAAGTGCGATAGTGTTCATAACGCTAAATTCTCAAGCAAAAATTATCAATTCATATTCAGTTAGTTGCATTCATACCAGTACATTATAAGAAATCATTGATTAAACATGAATCCGTGTTCCTTCACAGAATGCTCACAACTTTTATATCAAATTAAATGGTGTTTATAAAAAACATGGGTTTTAGCTAAACTTCATGCTCTTTTCTCGAACAGCTGACAAATCGCTATTGCATGCTTACTTGCCATGACTTGGACTGTGTTTGAAATACATTGCAATTTTTCACCGGACTGCCAGTACACTTCACATTGGCCGAACATTTATTAACCATGGATTGATTAATTAAGAACGGAAAGAAAGAAGCGGCACGCCGGGATACTTGATATTGGCATCTGTTTTGCTACCCAGCGCATTATCATGCAAACTTCCTATAGAGTGATTATGCATCTTGCGTGTGTGTCTGTAAACCAAGAACTTTGGGTAGAACTATATTTATCTTACAAATGGTTGCAGAACTGTGGAGGCTGTAGGGCTGCTTAGGAATGGTGGAATCCCTGGCCATGTGTTCAACCTTGCTGCATCAGCTCCTTGGTGTTTTCACGGCATCTTTACAGATGTGTTGGGTGAGTAAAGCAAGCAGGTTTCAACACAAGGAAAAGTATAACATGGCAGCACCTCTTGTGCGTGGCTTACATCTCAAGTATATCAAATATTTATCTTGCACCTTGTGGCCTGTAATTTTTAAAGAGACACTTCTTTTTGCTTTATATTTGAGTCTTGATGCTTCGACAGCAATGTATTTGTGTTTGACAGCAAGTGTTCTTGAACAAATAACTGATCTCAATAATGACAAAACACCCTTCATACTTGGTTCTTAGCATAAGCTAGCACATATCTGTAGCAGATTCAATTATTCATTTTTTGCTGGGATGATAATGGGCAAGTAGCAAAGGCAAGTTCAGATTGGAGTGGTCGGTGACGTCTGTTTAGGCTCTGCCATATTGCTTTGCAACCAGAGTTACTTGTGGCCACATATACAATAAAGCCACATGACGTGCATTCTAAATGAGATTACCATATCACATTTCACTGCATCTTAATATGTGCCAAACAAATGCAGATATCATTAGCTTGCCACTATAAAGGGATGCTAAACCAACACAAGGTTGAAATTTAGTCGTGGTGTTGCAGATGTGTATGACTCTACAATGGATGCATAGCCGTGATAATTTGTCTATATGTTGTCTCAATAGTAATGTTACACACATTGTACGATACAAAAGAGGTCCTCGCTTATTGCGCTTTTTTTCGCTATGCATCTTTCTTGTCTCTTCTTGCCATGTGCTCCTCCTCACTCTACAAGGAGCAAGAGCAGTGGGCACACAAACACGTATTAAAAAAAAATGTTGCAAGGTGAGCACTGAGAAGTTGAACACTTTCAAAAGGCTCAAAGAGGTAAAGGTATTGTTTCTAGCTACTTTTTGGGCACCCATAGCTAGTTGTGCTGCTGCAGTTAAAAAAAAAGTTAAATGTTAAAAATTATTTGGAGGTGGTTTGGCACCCATAATTGCAGTTACATACAGAACTAGGTTTCAATGCGTAAGCAAAATCTGTTCACTCGTAATCAATCCTAATGATATCTGAAATTCAGGAAATATTCACAGAAAAGCTCAGGAAAAGGCTAAGTGGTTGCCCCTTGAACGTGAAGGAGATACCCTTCTTCTAAAAGGTCAATAGACAGTCTAGTAGTCTCGATGTTACATGCACTATAAAATATTCTGGTGTGGTGCTTTTCATGCATGTTATAATGAGAGGGGTTTTTAATAGAACTGTTGTCACTTTGCCCTGCGTTGCTGAAATTGTTCACATAGTTATAATACATGAATCACTTTATGCCTTTTGATTTTATGCCAATGGTTTGCTTACCCAGTCGGTTTAACTTGATTTGGATAAAATCATAAATGCTCTAAAATTTTTTTACTATACAGCAGGTTTATTTTTAAAATACGGGACCATTGATGTGAACGCAGTTGGTGGCATGCTTGATTAATCCTTCACTATCACCACTCTAGCTACACCTGCTACAGTGCATAGTGTGACAAAAATAATGGTGCTTAACATTACTGGCAGCATACACTTTTATGTCTCAAAATGTGTTAAAAAGCCTGGTAAAAATGTGGGTACATTTTTTTTTCACTCCAACTAAATATTCTGGTCTACTCAAAGTAGCTTCCGCTCTTTTAAGGTCCTCAAACTTCTAGGTGTTCAAAAGAAGTATCAATGCCATATACTTTCTTTGTCAGCCTACTCACCACTCTAATAATGAGAATTACCCGACAATATTACCCAGTAAAATAAAGGGATGTTATAAAAGTAATGTCAATTCAATTGTCAAAAAACGTTGCCAAGGTACGTTTTGGTTCACTTTTCTTTTCACAATTTTGTTAAAATTACTTTTCATAACATCCCCTATAGTTTGTTTGGCATCATTTTCTGCTAGTTCTCATTATAATGTATTCAACAAAGACAACAAACCCTTAAATTTATAGTTCTTTCCTTTACTCATGAATCTGAAACAGTGAATCTCTGTAATCTTAGTGATGTGTGACTTCTTTTTTTTTTTTGATCAGATGTGCATGTGTTCAAGTACATGCATTTAGGTGGGAGGGCGAACTATTGCCTCCTCCTGTGACTAGCAGATTTTCTGCGAACGGACAGATGCATAATGCTGCCAAAGAAGTATAGGGATATTGGATGTAATCGTAACGTAATTGCAATCGTAATTTAATTGCCAGTAGGCAAAAAAAAAGTGTCCCACACTCGCCCTAATGGTAACAGGCAGTGCTGACTGACTCTTCCATGTATAAATGCACATATATACCGTGCAGAATGGAAGAGGGATAGCCGCCATGGTAGCTCAGTTTATAGAGCATCGGACATGTTATTCGAAGTTCGCAGGCTCTGTCCCTGTAGAGGGCAGGTTATCTTTTTTTCCTTCTACTTTTCTTTCTTCACAATTACAACACTTCTATTCTTCTTGAAGATTTTCTGGTGTAAAAAAGGTACCTTATAATCTGAAGAGGCAAACAAAATGTGCCAGTGTACGAGTTAGCTCTTGTAGTGGCTACAAGTATGATATGTTTTGAAGAATAAATCATTCTGCCACTTGCCTAAAGAATGACTACAGGACATGGCACTGAATGCACTTTGTTATTTTTGAATCAAGCTATCATGTATTCTATTGTTATAAATTACATGGGATACACATTACGGTATCACACACTTTAAAGCCAAGAAGATTATGCAGTAAACAATGTTATAAATGCGAAATTGCATAAGGTTAAGGTGAAAACTGCACCCTCAACGAGAATGTACAGGGAGCACAGGGTGCAGGCGTCATTCCTTCTGCCCGTGCTTTTCAAGTGCGAGCTGTTTTCAGCTCGTTCTGACCAACTAACTAGATTGAGATGTGTTGTTATAGTGCAAGAGGATGCTCCACGGGAAACTAGGTTTGTCCCAAACTCTGTGTGTCTTTCAAGCTATATGGTGCCTGGTTCAAGAGTTCATGCAGACCAAATCGTGTAAAACAGGACCGTGTAAAATGGACCGTGAAAATAAAATGGACCATGTAAATAAACAGGATCGTGTAAAATGTCGTTTTCGTGTGCAACTGTAGTTGTGGTTGTGCTGAATGACCTTTCTTTATATACACTACATAACAAACTTGCTCCTTTAGAGTGGAGTGAATCTTCGGATCGATTGTAAATGTTTGCATATGCGGGGCCTTAAGTTTTATAAGTGTTCTATTGTACTATATAACTAATGATAGCATCATTGATTGAGATAAATGCTAGCCTCACTTAAAGAACTAGTGCTTCTCAGCGAAGAAACACCCAAGACCACGTGCGCTCAAGCTTCGGTGACCCTGAAGGCGCAGTTTTCGAATCAAGAAACCCGCACATGGTGAATGAATTGTGGGTGCTCTGAGCATGTTCTCAAGAAAGAGAAAAGCATTCCAGCTGGCATAGGCAGCAACTCGCCCAAGGAGAGAGAGAAGGTTGAGGAACCACGGCCCTCACTGCGTGCCAGTTGTGATTTTGTGTGCACCCTGTGAAGTTGACAACACTCGCTTTTCTTGTGGAAGGGGCCTCTGTCTACATCATACTAACGGCGATGTCGCGAGGTGCTGAAAACTCAGACGCTTACTTTGAAAGGCCCACTCACCAGGCCCCATATCAAACTTAGTTAGACCGAGGAACAGCATTGCGCCACAATTTTTTTTTCCGCAATTTTTTTTTTCAATCTGTTCATTAGGAGCTGAGATAACTGTTTTTTGAAGCGGTGTGAAAGGAACATGCGAGGAGGCGAGCTCGAAACCCTTGCCGCTCGCCTGGCGTAGCCTTCGCAAGCCAAATCTCTTCTTTACCCTCTCCAGCATACGACCAGTCACATGCGCATGACGTCCCCAAGCAAGCCGAACCCCCGAGGATGCAAACAGCGTTCTTTTGTTGAACAGCGTTACTTTGTAATCTAGTGCCTGTTTCTGCAGAATGGATGCCTCGGTGCGCGCTTCTTTGGTTTAGAAGCGCTAGAATAGATGAGCACATTGAGTGGTCAAACACGCAGGGCTATTAATTTCCTTTCCAGGGCTGGCGTCTGCTAGATGCACTAACTGTAAGGACACAAACACATGTGAAACGCAGGCACATTAACCCAACATCTCGCTACAAAAAGAATGAAAAAGACACACACAATCCCTTATTGCGTCTCATTATTTATCTCCAGTTTTGTTCATCTATTCAAGCAACAAATTACATAAACTACACCTGTCATTTTAAATATGTTAAGCCATGTCACGTGGTACTGTTGGCCACATCAGAGCACAGTCGTCTACGTAGCGGAAGGACGTCACAGCACTGCCGTGTACGTACGGCAATTCTTACGTAGACATCATGCCCTTATTCTCTAGGTGCGTGCCCACAAGAGGAAGGGAGAGCAGCATACATCTTGAGCTTTGCGAATTTCGGCAGATGTGATTATGATCGCACCATGTATGCATTGCGCTCGTCAGCTCAAAATTGTCAAACATAGTGAAAAGCCCATTAAAACAAAATGAAGATATCTTTAGGGCAATGTTCATTACTGATAATTGGAGAAGTATCCGAGCACACAAGACTCTCAAACAGGACAAGCATCCTGAGTTTCCCAATTCAGGGGTCATTCAACGGCTACACTTTTTTTCCTGCATGAAGATAATCTGCAGGCTCCTTCTGTTACGAAGTCCTAATCTCGTTCATCTGTCGCATTATTCTGCAAATTCTACAACAACAAAAAATATACCTCGTCAGCAGCTAGGTCAACCAAACTCTACACTTGTATGCGACATGCGTACTTTGGTTTTGGCTGAGTGATGGCATGGCAGTCGTCAAACCACTCAACGGAGCTACATACAAACAAGTACTCATGCCACCCAACCACATCCTCACAAGAGGAAGCAGACAGTGCACTTGCATAATAAATAAATATGCTTGTAAGGTTTCCTAAGTGAAAAGAAAAAAAAAAACATACAACTGTTACAACCTCCAAATATTAAAAAAAATGTGTCCAGTTTTTAAACAAACAATGGCAAGTACCGTATTTACTCGCACAATCCTCACATTTTTTTTCTTTTTTTTTGAGTGTGTGGAAAACCCATGCAAAGTTCGCAGGTGCGAGAATTACGCGGGGAAAACTTTCCACGAAAACGTACAGAGCGAAAAAGAAAACGAAGTGGCCGGAAATCATGATTCTCACACCAGGAACTAACAGCAAGCTTTGAGAAGTATTAACTAAAACTTACCTCAACAATAAAAGCACAGATTCTACCCAAGGCAAGATTTATTTGAGACACAAAAAGTGCAAGCAAGTACTCCAGAATCAGAATACCAAACGCAAAGCTTGTGGGCGTTGCGGGCATGGCAGTAGCATTCGTTGCTCAACAGGAGCCCTCAAAAGGTAAGCGTAAGACGTCAGTATTGGGCTGATAACTCTTTAACAGAATCGTCCGCAGTTTCCTTCTGAAGAAATAAAGGTTATCATCAATCCCAGTTTTAGGCACACGGCAGGCCCAATGCGTCTTGATGGCTTCGGCTGCCATAACCAGTAGCGAACACAAAACTCGTATGCTCCGAAAGGCCTACCGGCAGCCCTGTTGCCGTTGTTTAGATCATGATCTATCACTTTCAACTTGAAAACAGCCGTGTAGCTTCAGTATTGCCCCATACTGTGACAAGATTACCGACACAACATACAAAACACGCCGTAATGCGCACTTGCCACTTTGGCTTTGCTTGGATTGGATTGAGTTTCTATGCAATAATAGCACGCTTGAAGCTTAAGAGACGGCGCCAGATGGCGCGTGCTATCATCATCAGTGGCTGAAACGAGCAGATGACATTATTGCGGCAGTTTTCGGGGGTGAGATGATTACTCGAGGAAAAAAGAAAATTGTATTTTTGTTGGGCGATGTGGGGGGTGCGAGAATTAAGCGAGTGCGAGGATTACGCAAATAAATACGGTACTATAAGGCCTGCACTGCAGTGAGCATTGTTTTGAAAAGGGGGAGCTTATTTTGGAGCAGGGCATCTTGCAGCAACACCAGAGAAAGCAGGGAGAGACCAAGTTTTGCGGCACGCATTACCCATGGAGGCCAAGTTTTGCAGCATTACCCATGGAGGAAGGAATTGCTGAGGAAAGGCCTTATCATATTCCAGTGCATTGTGAGAAGTGTGGCGGAAGAGACGTTAAATTTATGGGGCAAACAAAACAGCAGACACTCTCCGGCGTGCTCTCTGTGCTGATTCGCTTCTTCGCGGATATATAGTTTCGAAGGAAACTTGGCGCGAATTGTGTAGTTTGCATGCTGTAAAATGTTGCGAGCACATGTTTCCCAGACTATTCGTGTGTGGCAGGCCTGAGGGCTAAGATTCTTCGGGGAGTGTTTTTGTATAAGAGCACAGAAAGCACTTGTACGTGCCGTAATCAAAAACATTCAGCCCCTGCATCATCGTATTCGAACTCACTCGGCAGCGACATATGGGTTCTGTTGGGCATAAGGCCTTCGTTTTCGTTTGCGTTGCCCGATCTACAGGCAGATTAGCGGTTCATCACTCGAATATATGGTGTCAGTGTGGCACTGCACGACTTTAACAGTTTAACAGACTGCTTAGTAGCTATTCCGTGCCACACCACCCTAGTGCGTGACGTAACTTCACGTCGAAAGGAGGACACCACTGTATTGAGTACGCGGTCATGCTCGTAAAGTGTGTAATTCTGTTGCGCACACAGCTGACACGCAGCGAGCGCACACCACACAATATGTACACACGTAGTCCGACAATAAGAAGAAAAGTTTATTGCCCTTCTGTATGAATGACACAACTTCTAAAAGCATGATAAGATGTCTACGACACCAAAAATAAAAGTTCGCCTGTGTCCTCGCTGGACACAATGAGTAAGAACCGACAGAGTGTACAGCCAAGAGCTCCTCATGAAATTATATCATGCATTAGTGATCAAAAATGAAGTGAACGTTTGCAAAAGCAGCACCAGGTACTTTCAGCAATGCACGAGATTCACGCCGAGTATACACGACAGCCCGGCATTGCGCAGCTTTCCTGAACGATATCTGAAAGGAGCACCCTTCGCAAATCGACTCGAATCGACTACAATTATGTAGCTGCAAGAATTGGCCATCACTACTCACACAATCAGCGCACGGGATCAGATCGTGGAGGACTGCGGCCAGAAAAGAGAAAGAAGTTACGAGCCGCTCGAGCAAGCAATAGCACGCTTCTTGGTTTTGCCTTGTGTTTCACTAGTTAACACAGAACAAATAGTTCCTCCCGACGACCTGTCCAATACAATTCTGGTGGAGGTGCTGGGTAATGATCTCGAACCCTATTCCAGTTGAAGAAGGAAGCCCAGAGCCACGTCGACTAGAACCTAACGAGCTCACACCTGTTCACCAGCGTACCAGTCGTCTCCATGGTGAGCCACCCGAATTTCTTGTGTGTGATCCCTCAGGGCAAGCACCAGCTGTTCACAGTAATACAGAAATGACACCCCCTGCTGCTGTGGCCCACATTATCCTTGATGAACCACAGATCCCCGAGCCTCTGCACGGCGACACGTATGAAGGCGCCGAAGATTGGCTTGCAGGTTTCGAGCGGGTTGCAATGGATGAGTTGAAGATTGGAAGCTTCGTTCAAACAAACACGAATAAAGCTGCTTGGTTCGTTTTTGACATCATCATTAGAGAAAAGAACAAAAGATGGATTGTAGTAGCAACAGATTACTTAACCCATTATGCTAAGACAGTGTCTTTGGTCAGAGGGACAGCCATCGAAGTCGTAGAATTCCTTGTCTCCTCCATAGTGCTACAACATGGTGCCCCTAATGTTGTTATCACAGACCGAGGGACGACATTTACATCGAATTTGACGCGATCCATCATCACGGGGGAGTTTCGACTCCCTCCCACGCCTAGCCGTGCGTGGCTTTGCCGTGTCCGAGGAAAAGGGGATCCTGGGGGTTGAGCCGACACTGGGTGATTGGACCGTTAAGGCCCCCCGGCAGAGGCAACACACCCCTTTGGCCCCGGCTTCACGTAGACGGCACCCCTGAGCTGACCCACCCAGGGGAATCGGCAGTCGCCTTTTCCTATCTCTCTCTCCCTACATCTTCGTCTTTATCTCTTACTATTTATCTGTCCTGTCTTCTACTCTCTTCCGTTTACTTCCAAACTTCCTGGCGGCTAGGGTTAACCCTGTGCAAATAGCCTACCTTGGTCTAGGCGCATTGGGTTATAGTGGCGTTGTACGGCTGGCGTCTGCAGGTTTCAGCATTTGTAACCTTGTAGCGTCCCCTCGTTGGGCTCCGTGGTGGGTGGCCGCCAACGCTGCTGAACAACAATAAGGAAGACATGCATGGAGCATTCCCACTACTGTCTGATCGTACCGGCTTAAAGCCGGTACGCACCGATGATCTCACCAGAGAAGGATTGGCCACCCTGGTGCAGTATCTGGCCACCCCCTCCCGTAGGCATTCGTCAATTAACTCACGGCCCTCAGTCCCCACCAGCTGCGGAGCAACTGACCACGGCGGCGGTCAGATCTGCAAAGCAGCAGAGGGTGCTAGGAATCTCTGGATACGGACAGGCCACCATTGGAACTTGAACTTAGCAACGTTTAACGTTAGAACGTTATCTAGTGAGGGAAGTCTAGCTGTATTATTCGAGGAGCTAGAAGGCATTAAATGGGATATAATAGGGCTGAGTGAGGTTAGGAGGACAGATGAGGCCTATACTGTGCTACAGAATGGGCACGTCATTTGCTATCGGGGCTTGGCAGACAGAAGAGAACTGGGAGTAGGGTTCCTAATTCACAGAAACATAGCTGGCAACATAGAGGATTACTATAGCATTAATGAAAGGGTGGTAGGCATTGTAATTAAACTGAATAAAAGATACAAAATGAAGGTAGTACAGGCTTACGCGCCTACATCCAGCCATAATGACGCTTCAGTTGAAAGCTTCTATGAAGACGTGGAATCGGCAATGAGTAAGGTGAAAACACAGTATACTATAGTAATGGGCGACTTTAATGCAAAGGTAGGGAAGAAGCAGGCTGGAGACCAGGCAGTAGGAGATTATGGCATCGGCACTAGAAACGCCAGAGAAGAGCTACTAGTAGAGTTCGCAGAACGCAATAATCTGCGTATTTTGAATACCTTCTACCGAAAACGAGAAAACCGCAAGTGGACATGGAGGAGCCCTAATGGCGTAAATAAGAACGAAATAGACTTTATAATGACTGCACACCCAGGAGTCGTGCAGGATGTGAAAGTGGTTGGCAAGGTAAGATGCAGTGACCATAGAATGGTACGGGCTCGAATCCGCCTAGAATTGAAGAAGGAACGACAGAAACTGATACGCAAGAAGCAAATCATTGAGCTAGCACTGAGAGGGAAAGTACAGGAATTCAGAGTGTCACTGCAGAACAGGTACTCTGCTCTTAGCGAGGAAACCAACCTTAGCGTAGATACAATGAATGATAATCTGACGAGTATCATCACGGAGTGTGCAGTGGAAGTTGGATGCAGGGTAGCTAGACAGGACACCGGCAAGCTTTCCCAGGAAATGAAGAACCTAATTAAGAAGCGTCAAATCATGAAAGTGTCAAGTACAACAGACAAAATAGAACTGGCAGAGCTTTCGAAGCTGATTAATAGACGTAAAGTATGCGATGTAAGAAGGTATAACATGGAGAGAATTGAGCACGCTCTGAAAAACGGAGGAAGCGTCAAAGCAGTGAAGAGGAAACTTGGGATAGGCAAAAGGCGGATGTATGCACTAAGGGACAAAGAAGGCAAATTAACTACCAATATGGATAGGATAGTTAAAATAGCGGAGGATTTTTACAGAGATCTGTACAGTAGCCGAGACAACCACGACCTTAATACTATAAGAACTAGCAGTAACCCAGACGACACCCCACCGGTAATGATAGAAGAAGTCAGAAAAGCTTTGGAGAGCATGCACAGAGGCAAAGCTGCTGGTGAGGATCAAGTAACATCAGATCTGCTGAAAGATGGAGGATATATTGTGTTAGAAAAACTAGCCACTCTATTTACGAGGTGTCTCCTGACGGGAAAAGTACCAGAGTCTTGGAAGAACGCTAACATCATCTTAATACATAAGGAGATGACAAGGACTTGAAGAATTACAGGCCGATCAGCTTGCTCTCTGTAGTATACAAGCTATTTACAAAGGTAATTGCTAGCAGAGTAAAGAAAACATTAGAATTCAATCAACCAAAGGAACAAGCAGGATTTAGAACAGGCTACTCAACAATTGACCACATTCATACTATCAATCAGGTAATAGAGAAATGCTCAGAGTATAACCAACCACTATACATAGCCTTCATAGATTACGAGAAGGCGTTTGATTCAGTAGAAATATCAGCCGTCATGCAGACACTGCGGAATCAGGGCGTAGATGAAATATATATAAACATTCTGGAAGAAATCTACAGGGGATCAACTGCTACCATAGTGCTTCATAATAAAAGCAATAGAATACCAATAAAGAAGGGTGTAAGGCAGGGGGACACAATCTCCCCAATGCTATTCACTGCGTGCTTACAGGACGTTTTCAGAAGCCTAGAATGGGAACAGTTAGGGATAAGAGTTAATGGAGAGTACCTCAGTAACCTGCGCTTCGCTGATGACATTGTATTGCTGAGTAACTCAGGGGACGAATTGCAACTCATGATTACGGAGTTAGACAAGGAGAGCAGAAAGGTGGGTCTTAAAATTAATCTGCAGAAAACGAAAGTAATGTACAACAACCTCGGAAAGGAGCAGCGCTTTGCGATAGGTAATAGTGCACTTGAAGTTGTAAAAGACTATGTCTACTTAGGGCAGGTAATAACCGCAGAGCCTAACCACGAGATTGAAGTAACTAGAAGAATAAGAATGGGGTGGAGCACATTCGGCAGGCACTCTCAAATTATGACAAGTAGATTGCCACTGTCCCTCAAGAGGAAGGTATATAACAGCTGTATCTTGCCGGTACTTAGCTACGGAGCAGAAACCTGGAGACTCACAAAGAGGGTTCAACTTAAATTGAGGACGACGCAGCGAGCAATGGAAAGAAAAATGGTAGGTGTAACCTTAAGAGACAAGAAGAGAGCAGAGTGGATTAGGGGACAAACGGGAGTTAAGGATATCATAGCTGCAATAAAGAAGAGGAAATGGACATGGGCCGGGCATGTAGCACGTAGACAGGATAACCGCTGGTCATTAAGGGTCACCAACTGGATTCCCAGAGAAGGGAAGCGGGGTAGGGGGAGACAGAAGGTTAGGTGGGCAGATGAGATTAAGAAGTTTGCGGGTATAAAATGGCAACAGCAAGCACAGGACCGGGTTAACTGGCGGAACATAGGAGAGGCCTTTGTCCTGCAGTGGACGTAGACAGGCTGATGATGATGATGATGATGATGAAGTTTTATAAGAAATTCCTCAGTGTGCCACGAGGAAATGTGTGTTCAGCGAAAATTTGTATATCATTATATACAACTCTTAAAGCCTCGTCTACAACTTTGTGCAGGTTGACCTTGAGCAGAAAACGAGAAGCGGCAGCAGCCCCCAGAAAAGAGCAAGCACCCTCCAAGCTCCCGAAGCTCTCTTCGACAGGAACAGCAAGGTCACTGTGTGGCATTGAAAACCATTGCAAGGAGTGCCTTATCAGTACACTGTGCTGCTCTTTCATCGCAGAAGACGAAGTTGACCACTCCAGAGGAACTTCACGCTGTTTATTGTGAGTGCTTCAGTGGTTTTGTTTTGTCCAGCCAGCAGTTAAGAAATCATGTGTCAGATTCAGCCGGGATGGCTAGAGGGAGTCGGGCAGGCATGTTTGGACATTTGTCTAGCCAAGTAGTGCCAATTTTCGCACTGGTCCTGTTGGAGTTACTGCCACAATCACAGAAGCTATGTCACCTCTCTAAATGTACAGATGTGTCGGGGAAGATTAGCTGCATTAGGTTTTTCTATAACTGATAGCTGCCAACATTCTTCATTATACAGGAGTTTTGTTCCTCACTTATACGTGTAAAGCCCTCCACAGAAAAAATGCAACACGTTTACTTCCAGAAGGCTCCGAGGCCCTACTTGTAGGTTTTTTCGGCTTGTATCATAAGCACCTCGTTTGGGGTACATGAACATTTTATGAACATGTACAGTGAAAAATTTGGGTGGCTGGTCGTTTTGTCGTGACCATGTTCCTCGCAGTATTCTTAAGCATGTTGTGCATTACGTTGTCAATCTGGTTCATGTGCATAGAAGACATTACGAAGTTTCAGGCTACAATAGTAGAAGTGCTTCAGACAGGCTGGCCGATGTTGCGATAGGAGGACCTATTTTTTAGAAGTCACCTTGTCATCCTTGGCGTGTTAGTTTAAATGGGGTCAGTAATGACATAATCTTTTGGTGTAGGCGTGTGTGCCTGTTGGAAATGTTTGTCTGAAAAAAAAAAAACCTATAACGCAGAAGAGTGCAGCGCTTGCTTCTTTTCAAGTTGGGTTGCGCTGATACAAAGCGTTCTCCTGTCGGAGGTTGGGGGTAAGGGACGCAAAACAAAAGATAAATGATAGAAAAGAAGAAAGAAAAGGGGGATGCAAAGTAAAAGTAGTGATACACTGCTCCTACTTTGCATCCCCCCTTTTCTTCTTTTTTTTCCTTGTTTTCTTTTTTCACCTTTTTTGTTACATTTGCATTGTCCCATCTAGTGCATGAATCAATGACACATGGCTTTGCTATAGCAAAGATGCCTATATGATGTTGGATTGAACAGTGCATTGTACTTCATTCAGTTAATTACAGACTGATCAGTCTTGCAATAAGTGCTTCCTGTCTATCACCACACATGTTCAAATGAAAAGTTTCTGCTTGGCTCTTAGTATGCTGGTATATAGCTTGTGTCTTGGACTACTCAAAATGAATGTTATTTTGCTGCTGTTTATGGTAATGAATTTATCCAACATGAAAATATCTTGCCTTGTGAACTTTGTCGGACCTGCCTTTTTTTTTCTTTCCTATGCAGGCATTGTATATGAGGGAGGCAGTAACAGAAAGGTGATAGCTCGAGCTTCGGAAGAATAAATGCTGGCAGTGAGGCAATTACACATGAAACATCCCAGCCATTTTGCCAACCGTCCTAAATGTGTTTTGAAAAAAAAAAATATTGTGCTCATTTACTGTAGTGGAAACAGCAAAATGCTAAAATATATCGCAGAGAACAAAATATTAGGCCACACTGGTGCCTTCTGGACTTCCCAGGATGTCGTCTGGGTGTTGTTTGTAAAAAGTAAAAAGTGTTTCAAAAATACTGCCTCTTCTACACCAAATTCGGTCTAGGTATTAAGTAAAGGTGATTGTGTGTAGTGCATGAAGCTCAGTAATATTAGTGCAATTTTTTTGCCACATCAGAAGCAAGGAAGCAGTTCTCTTTATATGGCAAGTTATATGATTACACTTTGTCTTAAAGTAGAAATGAATTCTTGAAGTTTTCTTATGATGGCTGTTTTCTGCATTTGATATACGACAGCTTCCGTTCTGAAGTTCCCCATGGCGCTCAATAGGAGACTTCAAAAATCATTTTCCTCATTTAAACAAAAATTGTAATGATAACACTTGCCATATAACAAGAACTGTTTATTTGCTTTCAACTTACACATAAAAGTAATTTTCAATTAGACAAACACACAGCTCAAATTGCATCTCAATGTGGACGAAAACGATTATATAGTGATATTTGCAATCTGGACCTAACATTATTTTTTTCATGAAATATAACTTCTGTGCAGTGAGTATTTGTGGCTCAAATATTCATACAAAGTGCAGTATTGCCATACAAGAAATGCAAACGATAAACAGTTTGGCTGAATTCTTCAAAGCCTATGTAGCGGAAAAATTGCACTAATGTTACTCTGCCTCAAATACCTAAAGAAGCACCTTTACTTAATATGTAGATCAAATTTAATATGGCAAGAAAAAGTGGTACTTCGAAATTTTTCTCACAAATAACACCCGCACGACATTCTGCGAAATTCTGAAGATACCCACGTGACCACTACTTTTTTCTCTTCAAAACATTTCTGCAAATAACTATTTTCAGAAGAGTAAATTACCATCATTTTTTTAACTATACATCTGTGATGGTCGCCAGGCAGTATGGTTTGTATGTTTGGTGTAGAGTAGCCCAGTGCGAAAAACAACAAATGTCTGAGCATCCTTTGACGCTCGGGCAATTTCGAAAGCATTTGTTTGTTAGCAGCAATTAAGTTAAGCCCTTGTCTTTATGCTTAGGCCCAGAAACAAAACACAAGTAACCAAAGTAGTCCTTAGAGTCATGCAGTCTCGCTGTTCCAAGGCTTGTGGAGCCTAATTTAGTGCAAGCTTCACCATTTTTTAAATATTCAGATTCAACCAACGGAGGCACAGTGCATTTTCAGCTAACTTGTTTCACACCAGTTACTTAGATAAAAAGCGGAAAGTAGAGGTAAAAATACCATTTTAAAGGCATTGCAGGTAATAACAAAAAGGACTGCTTTCTTTTTTGTGTGGTGCTTTGCCTGAACGCTGTGCTTTTTGTGGTATAGTTCATTGTCTAGTGAAAATAGGCCTTAAAAACTAACATTAGCCATGTTGAGATCGATTTCTTGGTTATAGTCATAGTAGCCATATTAAAAATTATGACTTCAAACTTGATTGTTCTTTTGAAGATTTTTTCTTGCGAAATGATATTTCAGTCTTAGTCAATTTTGTTATAAGAAAACGTTATGTCATAATAGGGTCACTTTTTGTAGTCGTTCAGTCCTACCTTACCTTTTACATTCCTAATAGAGCAGTTATTTTCAATATCGGTATTTAAAATGGAATGAGCATGCTGTATGTTGTAAGGTGTAAGCACTTACAGATAGCACATGCACCCAACTTTTCTGTTGGCAGTTTATTTCTCTTATTCTTGATTTATATGTGGGGTTTCACATCCGAAAACCACTATACGATTATGAGAGACGCCGTAGTTGAGGGCACTGGAAACTTCGACCACTTGGGGTTCTTTAACGTACACCCAAATTTGAGCACACGTGCCTACAGCATTTCTGCCTCCATCGGAAATGGAGCCGGGATTTGATACCGCGACCTGCGGGTCAGCAGCCGAATTTCTGTTACTCTTGCTCCCCTATATGTGTGCAGTTCGGTTATAGTTATCTGGCTTGCACAGATATTTAATGGCACCTGCCTGGTCCTGCTTGCTTTCATGGTGATTTTAACCTTCATAAGTTGCATAGTATTAACTCTCAAAATTGTTCAAGATGCCAATCTTGTGCACAAACTGTATAGCATAAAGGCAGCAGATGTACATGCACACACTATTAAATGTACATTGAGAGCTTTCACTTGCAGTTCCTGAAGTTTTACTGTTCAGGAAGCATTTAAATCATAATTTCATAAGGACATATAATCGATTATCTCTACCATTGAAAATTGTGACAACCTAGTTATTTTCACTGTGATAAGCGTGCTGTTTTCTTTGATGTGGCAGAACTAATTTATACACTCATTCCTTCTATTATTCACATATGCATAACATGAAGGATTGTGTGCCTTACATTTTCAGTTTCATTCTGTGTGTTATATTTCTTGTGCATGTGAACTAATGTGCTAACATGTGTCTCTGACATTATTTGTGCCAATTATTTTCATTTCCAGGTGCCTATGAAGGACACATAAGTTCTATGGCAGTGACCTTCCAAATTTACAGTGGTGCCGGAGCCTCAAGCAGCATCTCGCTGATCTCCACAAGGCGTTCATGAGATAAACACAGCGCCACACTTTCACAGTGCTATGATTATTATTTATGTTTAAACATTTCGTTCTAAAATTGCTGGTACATTGTGTTTTGTGCCACCATCTTGTGGCTTAGGTGGAGCTCAAGAAATTACAGTGCAGTCACCTCATTTGTGTACCATCAACACTGCAATGTCACTATTCACAGCTGGAGCATACAGACAAATAAAAAATATATTGATTGAAGCAGGGCTGATGTATATATTAATGCTTCTCTATTGATAATAATAACTTTATAAGTTCTTTAAGTCTTGCATAGAACACTGCATTAATGTGTTGCAATGTAACCACCATTTATGATCGCTAGCATGTTAATTTAGTAGTTTTGTAATGTATTTTATTTAAAAGGTAATTTTGCTTCCACATCACGACAACTAGAAAGGTGCCGATGATTCAATCCCTCATCATGCACATTTAAGAAATATTGTGATTTGTACACAGTATTGCATGTACTCAAGATGTGGACGTCTATTCAGATTACACATTATATTGCTTTGCACTAGATTCGTACTAGATTCAACTAGATTGACACTCGACACATTCAACACTTGACACATTCAACACTAGATTCAACTCGTAGAGGCACGCCGTCTCCCGGCGTGCCTCTACGAGTTGGCCCTGCAAAGATGAAACCACCGCGCGCTCCGCAGCCGCGTCAGCTCGTAAGTCCGAGCAGAGTCGTGCAAGTTCAAAAACTCTTCCCAAGATATAGTTTCGGCAGGTGACTGTAATCCTATTGCTCGGGTCCGCGCAGAACTTGGATAGGTCGTCCTCTAACTCCTGGACCCTTGCCATTACCCGAGATCCACCCTAAGTCCAGTCGCCACCGCGGTAGTCTCCGAGACGGAAGACCGGACATCTTCACCTTGTTCTGTCTCGCTAGTAGGTATGGGCCGCTCTGCTTTGTTTTCAGCCGTGCCAATAGTGGGTATGGGCCTCTGGGCCGATTCCAGGACCTCTGAATTGTTCTGGTCCGCCAATCTTGCGAGGATACTGTCGCCTTCCTCCGAAAACTTCGAACGCGGCGTATCCGAGACGCTCCCGGTCGCCGGGATGCGCGCCGCGTCGGGCGGAACTCCGTGCAATGCCCTACTAGTTGCCATGAATGCAGTGGGTCTGACCGACTCGCTCCATAGGCCTGCCTAAGGGCTTGGCAAAAGATCGAGAGAATTAATAAACTTCGTGCTCGATCGGCTTTTCGAGACAATAAATCGCGTCCTGACACGTTTAGGGACAGCTTCCTACTGTGCGAACGCGTTGAGAAAACGAAAAACCTGACCTTTTTCAGGCGATTTCAGCAGGAGCCGATGCTGCGTCCAACTGAGCGAAAGCACGAGCGCTCGTGCTTTCTGTACAAACACTAGGTGGGCTCCCTCATACGGGAGCCCAATGGCGTTGGCCGCGGCCCGGGCACGCTCGACCAAAGCCCGTTGGGCCGTCAGGTCACAGCAGCCGAGCAAGGCTGCCTCCCAGTCCTCCCGCGAAGCGTTGGGTGGTGGGGTAAGGTTTGGGGTTTTTTGGCATGCCCACACCATGTGTAAAATTTCAGATGTTCCTCACAATGCGGGCACTTCCCCAAGCAAGCGGGGTCGAAGTGTCTTATGATTGCCGGGCACAATAGAGTTTTAGTATAAAGGCGAAGGAGGATCGCTCCTCTGCCTTCGCGAGGCCCTTACAGGGTTTCGGATAGACGTTATGGCTGGATTAATAAAATTGTGTGACCTCCTTAAAAATGTCGGCGGGATTGGGTTCGAGTTCCGGATTGGTAGGGGACGAGGATAGTGCCCGGAGAGTGAGCGCGCGGGCGGCGGCATCGGCCGTCTCATTACCATCGAGGCCCGTTTTAGCCGGAGCCCTTATGATCGTTCGGTGCGCGGGGGCATCTAGGTAGCTGCTGTTCTGCAAAATTTTATAAGCAGGGTACAGAATGTATCCCTGTTCAATATTGCGACAGGCACCCCTTGAGTCGGTGATGATGACCCTCGAGTCCAGAACTGCGGCGGCTAGTGCGATGGCGATCTCCGCGTGCGTAATGTTATGTGCACGGAATGCGACTCCGTTTACAACGGTGTTTTGGTGGACGACCGCAGCCGTGTACCAACCACCGTGGTCCGGGCCGGAGGCGTCCACGTAGAATACTCCGAATTTGTGGCTGTAGTGTCGAGCCAAGGCTTTCGCCCGCGCGAGGCGTCGGCCACTGTAGTCGTCTCGGGTCATGTTAGCCGGAAGAGGGCGCACGTGCAAGGAGTATCGCCAAGCTTCTGGAATCCGTACGCGCTCTTCCGTGTGTATTGAATGATTGATGTGTAGCCGGGCAAGGAGGCGGCGACCCGGCAATGTTTTAGAGAGTCTAGTATATTGGCTTTTCAAGTGCGCCTCTCTCAGCTCCTTGAAAGTGTTCACCATTCCCAAGCCCAAAAGGCGCTGCTTAGAGGTGCTGACAGGAAGGTCGAGGGCGCGCTTGTAGATTTTGCGGAGAATGACTTCGAGTGCATTCTCGTCGGATTTGCGTATGTGGAGGTATGGAGCCGAGTACAAGACTCGGCTGGTTACGAATGCATGTGCCAGCCGCAAGGCATCTTTGCGTATTAACCCTCCGCGCTTGTTGGAAACCTGGCGGACCATCCGGCCCACCTGGTCCACCACCTTACGCTATTTGGCCAATGTTGTGTCTGCTCTGCGATTTTCGTGTATAAAAAGCCCTAGTACTCTATTCTCATCGCGTTCGGGTATGGGTCCGCTGTGAAGGGAGAGGTCGATTTTTGTGGTGCACTTTGGTGATGTGCATATACGCACGAATTACAATTTGGACGGGGAGCACTAAAGGCCGCAGCGACGGGCATAGACATCCACGATGTACGCCGCTTGCTGCAGGCTTGTCTCCATGTCTACTGCCGAGCCGTGTGACGACCATATGGTGATGTCGTCGGCATACAGCGCATGCTCTATGCCTTCGACTTTCGCCAGCTGAGCGGGGAGTCTCAACATTGCCACATTGAATAGGAGGGGCGAGAGGACCGCTCCCTGCGGAGTCCCTCTCATGCCTAATCGGTAAGGGCCGTGTTCAATGTCCTGAATCAGAAAGTATGATTGTCGGTCAGTGAGGAATTGTTTAATATAGTTGAAAGTGTTTTGGCCGCGATTCACCTGTGAGAGATGCGTTAGAGTAATTTCGTGGGTCACGTTATCAAAGGCCCCCTTCAGATCCAAAGCGAGCACAACTTTGTCATTCAGGGGATATTCGACTGGATCGAGGATCCCATGGTCGAGCTGAAGCAAGACATCCTGTGCGGACCGGTGTGGGCGGAACCCGAACATGGTGTCTGCAAATGCATTTTTGGTCTCCAGGAACGCGGACAACGTGTCGCGCTCCATCGTCTCCATTAATTTTCCCACACAAGAAGTAAGGGAGATGGGGCGGGTGACGAGGGTGGACGGGCCGAATGTTGCGGCTCGCTCGTGCTCTTACACCATGTGATCTGGAATATATTTTTATTTTCCAGATCTATGCTACCTGTGCCTAACGATTACCATTCAGTTTTACAGATACTGGAGTACTTCAACTACAAGAAAAAAAATTAAAGCAAACCACATCAAGTCACAACCGACAAGGCACATCTTCTCTTGGGCACATTTCTACAGCCTCATCACAAGTTATCCTTTTATCTGATTTCTTTCAATAAATGGCGTATGCGAGACCATTCTGTGCTCGCTGAGCCAACGCCTTCGGACACGTTTCTGTTACCGTTTACCGTGCCCAACCATTATTTTTCCAATGGGTGCTTTTCAAAGAAAATTTTGCGCTTTGGGTACTTTTATACCCCTTTTCAATAATTTTAATTGGTATTATGCCTGCTATTGCTGCACGTAGGAGCAGGCTAGTCACCACTTTTATTTTCAGTTATTTTCCTGTCCGGTTGACGGAGAGTTTAAAATAGGGCGGCATGTGTCAAACGGTAACACAGGTGTCCTAAGGTGAGCTCAGCAAGGACAGAAACCTCGCTTAGAGCAAAAGAGCAAATGTTTGCTTGATCTTGAATTTCAGTACGATTTGAAACCGCGAAAGCGGGGCCCCTTGATCACGCCCCCTATGGTGGGCGAGAAACCTGACCTTTCTGAGGATTTCAGCAGGAGCCGATGCTGCACAAAAGCACGACCGCTTGTGCTTTTGGTCGGTTGGGTGCACTGCAGCGGCTCCTACTTATTTCTACCGAAACGCTTCTTTTTCGCAGGTCCCCTGAGTCAATCTTCGCAGGAAGTGGCTTTTAAAGGTTCCTGTACTCGATCAACCGGACCGAAATGGGTCGCAAGAGGTTCGTCTTATTATTTTTACCCATTTTGTCCAGCGGCCTAAGCGGGGCCAAGAGGTATGCGCCGGCCAAGAAGGTGAGACCCACTAGGCTTCCCAATAGACCGGTGGACGATGTATCACGGTACGAGACGCCCTCTCTTGCGCCGACGGCGGAGACGCAGTCTCCTGATCCTGACGCTGCGGACTTCTCCTTACAAGGGGACGACTTCATGGCCCATCTACAGGCGCTTACCGAAGGTATAGCATCGTCGGTGTTCGCGGGCCCGGACCAAGCAGGGAACGATGACGAAGATACGGGGACTTTGGTTGGGCGGAGGCAATGGCAGTGCCCGCGGGACTTGCGGGTAGCGTCGGCAGTGCATCCGAAGGTGAGTACGTGAAATCGAAGAGGAGCTGTCTGTTTTTTTTAGACTCGGTCAACAAGTTTCCGGTACCTGCCTAAAACTGTGATGAGCCGGCTTTTCGAGCTGGCGGCCTTCTGCGGGGACCTGCGTGTCGAGGCGGCGACGGAGTGGGGTGCTACGGTGGCCCTTCGGGGCCAACTCGTTGAGACGCGCCAGGAGAAGGCCACACTGCAGGCGAGTGGCGTGGGGGCAGGCCGCGGAGTTGCTACCGCCGGTCTCGTGTGTTCGAGCGGCGTCGACGTGGGCCGCACCCATGGTCCCGGTATACCGGGGATCCCACCCGCGCCGGGAGCGCTGGCTGGCAGCGGTTCCGGCGCAGTGGCCCAAACTCGTGGTTCAGGCGTAGGCAGTCGGGAGCCCCGGCCCCACGTCGGGATCACGAACACCTGGCGTTGCTTACACCTTCGGCGCAAACGACTCCGGCCCGTGACGTACTGTGGCCACTCAAGATAAACATCCACCGGGCGTCGAAGGGCATCACCGACATCGTCCTACAACACACCAGGTACGGTTCGACCGTCTTTTCCAACAAATATGATGCTATACAGAACCTCGTTCAGGCGAACGCGGATACACGCGCTGCCATCTCAGTTCGCGTTCCCAACAAGCGCAACCCGCATATCAGGTTCTCGGGAGTCGACCCATATGTCGACCAGGACAGGTTCTTCAATATAATAAAAGAGCGGAGTGCAGGTCTGGAAATAGACGAGGAGCAGTGCAAGGTTCAAGTGGCGTACCGCAAGAGGTCGGGAACTAATGCATTTATTGGTGAAGTCAACCCCGATAGTTTGAAGGCGCTCATGTCGCGGACACGTCTCTCGCTCGGGTGGACCATGTTACAGGTGTTCGAGGACCTGCACGTACCCACGTGCACGTTCTGTGCGGCGTATGGACATGGCCGCAGCTCCTGTCCCCACAAGACTGAAGAATCGCGGGCAACATGTATGAAGTGTGGGGCTAACCATCAGGTGGTAGCCTGCACGATGCACACGGGGGGGGTGGAGTTGTATGTTGTGCTGAATGCCGGAGGGCTGGAAGACCAGCTGTGGGACACCCTGTTGGCTTCCCGGGATGTCCCCTACTCATGGAGAGGGTGGCGCGGCCCCCATCAGTAGAGGAACGAGGGGGTCCGGGGGTGAGCAGATGGCACACGTGTGAGGAGACGAAGAGGGGAACGAAGGGAGGGGGGAACAACCCAGTTCAGGTGCGGAAAAGCGGCATCTTCTTTCGGACAAGAATGCAGACTATTTTAGGACGAGTCCAGGAGCTAAAGAGGGACAGTCGGGGCGCTAAAGAGACTTTGGTGAATGTCGGGTTCTCGCAGGTAAATCTCGATCATGCAAGGCTAGCTACCACCAATCTATGCGTCTCGCTGGCGGCAGTGTCAGACCCGTACAGGCCAGGCAAGAAGCTGCCTTCGCCGCCTCCGGGCTTTCAGTACACCGCGGCTGAACGCGACCCAGTTGTGGCAGTCATCATGCAAAGGGCTCCATTCGATAATTGTCCTTTCCTGGTATCAGAACTGGTCGTCGCGATATACTGCGAGGCAAACGATACCAACTTTGTCTTCATCTCGGCGTATGCACCGCCACATAAATCGATAGAGCCCACATTTGTGCTGGTGGAACGGGTACTGACCCGGTCGCGAACGCGAAACATCATAGTAGCTGGCGACTTTAATGCCAAGCACAGTGCCTGGGGTGCGCAAGCGTCTGACTCCCGCGGGTCCCGTCTGGTAGATTTCGCGGCCGCGACCGGGCTGGTCCTGCTAAACGACTCGTCCTCAATACCAACGTACGAGAATAAGTGCAGCATGAGCTGGATTGACGTCACCCTCGCCACGCCTCCAACTATTGCTGCAGGTTATTCATGACGCGTGCGCGAAGACGTTACGTATTCCGAACACAGATATCTTGAAAAAGCAATTGGCAGAGACACGGCAACTAGGAACAAACGGCTGATGCGGTTTGCAGGCGAACAGCTGTTGGAGGCACTCAACTGGGAGCCGTGGTTCGATCGACTAACGGGCACGCAGTTACAATCGGCAGACGCACTCTAGTTAGTCGTCAGCCAATTTTACCGCATACTTGAAAAGTACCACTGTAAACACCTAAAACCAGCACATCAAACGAGAAGGGGCATTTTTTGTGGACGCCGAAACTGGCGCAGGAGCGAAAGCACGTAAACGCCATGCGGCGTCGCATTCAATGATGCAAGGATGATGCTTTGCGCAGCGCCTTTGGGGGGGAATACAGCGCAACCATTCCCGCCTTTTCTCGCACTGTCGCTCGCGCCAGGGAAGCGTATTCGAGAGGCTTTTGCACCGAATGTGCTCGATAGGCGTTCGGGACAAGGCGCGCAGATTTGATTCTCCCATCCCTTCTGCTCGAGGACGGTGCCTACACGTCTACGCACTTAGAAGCGGCGACACTATTATTGCAGACGCAAGTCGCGGTGAACGACCCTGCGTCCGATCAACCCGAGCACGAAATCATCCGTAGGCAAGCTCACGCCCCATACTTGACACGCCGACAGGACGCTCTCTTTTCTCAGGCCGAGCTCGAGGTGGTGGTTCGTCAAATGCGAGACCGGTCGGCCCCTGCCTCGGACGAGATAACGCCACAGTTAAAGGGCTGGTTCAGACCCGAACATCATTTCTACTTTGGTTGTTGAATACTTCACTCCGTCTCGGCCACTTTCGATCGCAGTGGCGCCGGGGACGCGTAATTTTCCTACGTAAGCCTGGCCGCCCACCGGAATCCACAGCATAGTACCGACCCATCTGCATTAATTCCGTCTTGGGCAAGGTACTAGAGCGCCTTTTGAATGGCGGGCTGTATTTTTTCCTCCACCAAGGCGGATATGTTCACCCCCATCAGTACGGGTTCACACATGGTAGGAGCAGTGTACGGGCATTATACCAGCTGCATGAGTGCCTCTTTCGGCTCAAGGCTGAGCGCACACCTGCAGTATTAATGTCTCTCGATTTTAAGGGAGCATTTGATAGCGTCTGGCACCCGCTAGTGCTCCAGCTCTTTCGGGGACATCAATTGCTGTCGCGGCATTTTCATCTTCTTTGCCCCTTTCTGATGCACCGCACTGTCGTATTTAAGTACCACGCCGGGCAGGTAGAGGCACATCCCTCGCTGGGCAGTCCCCAGGGCTGGCCTCTTTCACCACTTTTGTGAAACGTGGTTATACACAGCGTCCTGTCGCTCCCCATGCCAGAAGGCGTGCTTGTACAAGCTTACGCAGACAACACAGTCGTCATTATCCCGGGAACCACACGCATCGCCCTTGGGTACAAGGGTTCCGAGGTGTTGTGACGGGTGGAGCGCTGGGCAATTACGTCCAGAGTAATGCTGTCAAGAGAAAACGTGCTGCGTGCTGTTTTACTATGGCGTTGGTGGGATGGAACGCGTCCGTCCCTCCATTCGTGCAGGCAGTTCGCAAAAGAGCCCCAATAAATTTGTCGACACACTCCGCGTCCTGGATGTCGTAATTGACTGCCGCCTTTCCTTCTTCGCTCATGCGGACCACCTGAAGGGAAAGGTGAATCACCTGGTGGCGAAGGTGGTCACCTTTAAGAACATGGCAGGTAACCTTCGGCCAGACGCATTTAGACGCTTATACAAACAAGTTATGCTGCCGATCATAACTTATGCTTCAATCATTTGGTGGCCTAAACGACCTGACTGTCGTTTAGGCCACCAACTGTGTATCACCAACTCGCCCAATCAACCATTTTGACAAATTTCGTTTGGAAAGCCCCCTCGTATCGGTCAAACGTTCGGCCTTACTCGCCCTAATGGGCGCATATCGAACTACTTGGATGGTGGCATTGCAGGTTCCCATGCACGCTCCCCCGATCGAGATGTAACTGCGTCTCCTCAATGAAGGTTCGCTCTCCTACGATTGCGGCGCAAAATTATGGACAAGGGGCAAGCAAAAGACCCCCGGCAGGTGGCTTTGTCGATGGAGAAGTGGACATTCTACCCAGCTAAGACCCCACGCGTACAGAAGATGATTTGTTTTTCGGTACCCGAGGCCCCAGAGATCGCAAGGCGTCCGGGCATACACGTTTATACGGACGGTGCGTACTCGCCAAATTCCGCTAAAGCAGCGTATGTGGCATTCGGAAGGGCAACCTCCATCGTCGCTGCAGGCCGCTTTCGGGTGCTTTCGGGGGCTGGAGGTGGCTGGACACCCGACCGGCTTCTCGGGGTGCCCGTTGCTACTAGAGAGGGTGGCGAGGCTGAGGGCGCGCACGCACTATGGCAGCGCGTAACGGCGAGGGTAGCGCCGGGGGGGGGGGCTACGGGGAGGGTTGTTGTGTCTGGCGTTCATGCAAGTTAACTTGGATCACGCCAGGTTCTCTCTGAGTAACTTGTGCAATCGCATGATAGAGACCGACACACACATCGCGGTAGCGTGCGACCAATATAAACCGAAGGGGAAAATGCCCAGCCTACCTGCGGGATTTACGGCTTTTGCCTGCGAGGAAGACCCGGCGGCTATCGTACTGGTGAGGCGGCCACCGTTCGACCTGTGCCCCGTGAGGTTGTCGAAATATGTGGTGGGAGTCTATGGGCAATATCGCGACTCCCACTTTACTATAGTGTCGGTCTATGCTCCGCCACACAAGCCGATGGACACGACACTCCGGGTGGTTCAGGAAGTGGTGTCGAAGTCGCCTTCTCCACACGTCATTGTAGCCGGTGACTTTAACGCCAAGCACCGAGCATGGGGTCCCAGAGCCGGAGACGATAGGGGCGCACAGGTCATGGAGTTCGCGGCCGCGGCAGGACTGGTCGTCATGAATGACCCACAGTCCGAGCTGACCTACGAGACGGCATATGCCACCAGCTGGATTGATCTCACCCTGGCGACGCCCTCGGTCCTGATGGCGGGATACACATGGATCGTACGCTCCGATATCACGTATTCTGAACATAAGAACATAGAAGTGCGAATAGGATCTGACGAAAGAGTAGCCCGCAAACGCCTAACAAGGTACGCTCAGCAAGAGCTCTTGCGCTCCCTAGAGAGGGAGCCCTGGTTCGGGAAGATCATATGCTCGCAGCCACGGTCCCCAGAGGCATTAGATTTCATCTTGGGGGCCTTTTATGAAATTTTCAATACACACCTGCGAAGCCAGCTCAGGCCAGTTAAGTCAAACGCCAGGGGAAACTCCTGGTGGACACCAGTTCTGGCACTAGAGCGTAAGAAGGTAAACGCCATGCGGAGACGTTTTCAAAGAGCAAAAAGCGACGACGTCAGGGCTCTCTCAAAATGGACTACAGTCGCGCATTGGCACGGTTTCGTCTGTGGGTCGCGGAGGCAAAGGCCCAATACGGAAGAGAATGCCATATGGCGTGTTCGCGCGGAAACGTCTTTTCGACGTCAAATAGAGAAGCTTTTGGCAGAAACCACTCACCACGGTTCTAGCCCCCGCTGAAGCGAGCTGACGGCTCGATGACTGCGACACATCTCGAGTCGGCGGCCCTCCTACTCGAAACACACATCGCGGTGGACGACCCGAGCAAAGACTTGCCCGAGCACGCCGAGGCCAGGCAAATGGGCGCAAGGCCATACAGTCTTAACGAGGTAGATGTCCCATTTACCGAGGCGGAGGTACGCGAGGTGATTGGGGCGATGCCACCACGTTCGTCGCCGGGGCCGGACGCAATAACGCCGCTCCTCGTGAAGGGCCTATTTAAACTGCACGCGCGGTTCGTGATGTTCGTACTGAACGCGGCGCTCACGCTTGGATATTTTCCTCGCTGTTGGCGCCGCGGCAGAATAATCTTCATTCCGAAACCCGGCCGGCCCCCAGAGCTCACAACGTCATATAGGCCGATATGTGTGAATTCGGTTCTGGGCAAAATCCTGGAACGACTCTTGAACGGTCGCCTCTATCACTTCCTATGCAAGCACGGGCATATTCACGACCATCAGTATGGATTCACTCACGGTAGAAGTGCGGTGATGGCCTTAGTTCACCTAAAAGAGACCCTCTTACAGCTGAGAGTCTCAAAGACGCCCGCGGTTCTGATGTCAGTAGACTTCCAGGGTGCTTTCGATAGCTTATGGCACCCTCAAGTGCTCGGGCTTTTCCGCGAGCGCCGGGTGCCGGCTAACCTGTAACACATGCTTAGGACGTTCTTACAACAGCGATCGGTGGTGTTTCGATCAAACGCTGGCGAACTGGTGGCATACCCCTCGATGGGGAGTCCGCAGGGGTCCCCGATCTCCCACATGCTCTGGAACGTGGTGATTCATGACCTGTTATGCCTCCCACTCCCTACGGGCGTCACAATTCAAGCGTTCGCCGACGACACCATCGTTGTCATTCCGGCGAAATCACGAGAGCACTTGGGAGAGGTTGGGTCCACAGTCTTAAAAAACATAGTGAAGTGGACCGTTAGGGCAAGGGTCACCCTCAGCTTGGAAAAAACATACTGTGTGCTATTCTCCAACGAACACCGTGGTATGGAGAAATGGCGCCCGAGCATACGCCTAAACCTAGCAGACAAAAAACTTACGTACAAAGACTCCTTGAGGATACTCGGAGTCGTCTCTGACACTTGGCTCTCTTTCTTTAAGCATGCAGACTACCTTAAAGAAAAGACCGAACTGCTGGTTGCGAAGATCGGGGTACTTTCTGGAATGCAGGGTGGACTGTTGCGTCCCGAACAGAAGGTGACGCTGTATAGAAAGGTCATTCTACCTGCCATTATGTACCGTTCACCTGTTTGGTGGGACGCGATATGCCCTGACTGCCGCCTCAAATCCCGCATTACCTCCCTGCAGCGCGCGGTTCTACTCAATTTGTTAGGGACGTTCAAGACCACACGAACGACGGCACTTCAAGTGCTCATGAGAGGACCGCCCATCACTCTAGAATTGGAAAAGGCCAATGCGGAGTTTTAGCTACTCATCGCTCGCAAGCCAATTCGTTACGGACAACTGTCCGTGCGTCCAGATCGCTTCCTGCCCACACTGGACGTCTGGCAGCAACACCCCGCGGCCCGATGCGCTTTCCGCTTTCTTAGACTTACGAGGGACGAGGAGCGAAGAATGGCCCGCTTGCCAGGATTACACATTTATACGGACGGTTCGTATACCGATCGCCTGGCAGGAGCGGCGTTCATCATATTAGGACCGAGTGAGCGTATCGGAGCGGTAGGAAGATAACGAGTTGAGAATGCCATGAGCGCGTATTGCACGGAGGTCATGGTGTTGATCGAGGCGTTGAGATACATCAAAAACAAGTGCTCAGCGGCCACGGTCAGACTATATACAGACTGTCTGTCCCTGCTACAGGCGACATCTGAATATAAGACCACCGACCCGAGAGTCCGGGATGTGAAGGCTCTCTTAAATGACATTTCAGCCACGACAAAGATTAAACTCTATCACGTACCGGGACATTCCGGCCTGTTCGGAAACGAGCTGGCGGATTTTCTCGCAGCTCGCGCGGCACGACTGGGCGACGCGAGGCAGGCCCCGCTCACTCCGAGAGCGGTCCGCAGTATGCTTAGGAGAGAGCAACTGCGCCGCTGAGAATCTGACTGGAGGCAAAACAACGCCGACACAGACCTTTTTAAGTGGGTACCACACGTATTAGACGCCCCTTCTTGGTTTCCGCCCAACCGAACCCTAGTGGCCCTGCTAACGGGGCACGGCCGATTTTATTCGTATTTCCACCGATTTAATCTTAATCTGCTCGCGGAACCCGTCTGTTCGTGCATGCAACATCTGAGGGAACCGATCACTACTTGTACGATTGCCCCCTTACGACACCGATAACGCGGAAAATTGAACCACGAGCCGACTTCGACCAAAGGAGATATGCGTCTCTGTGGCGGCACGCGAGAAATTGCGCACTGTTGATTAGACTAGTAAAACTGGTCGGAGACACGATCCCCGAACTCGCTTGAGTACGGCCTGCATTTCGCGTCACCTGTTCTTGCGTTTTGTACGCGGAAAAATAACGGAACGTCAAGTATAAAAATCCGAACACACACAAAGAACACACCCGCGCGATCGGGACGATGTGGGGGCAGGGTCGCCCTGTAGGCCATGTACTGGTGAGGGTGAGAACCTCGGCGGCCTCTGCCTTGCCACATTGCCCCGGTCGGCGGGCAAAGACTGAGGTGAGATCGTGACGCCATCATCGTCCGACAACAGTCATCATCGTTGGAGTTTTTTTTATATACAATTCATCTTTTCTTGCTGGGCTGGTCCCAGCCAAGTCTCCTTGTCAATTCATAAACGCCCCGCGAGGTATCCGTGCTCGTTGTGCCCTTAGGACACAATATGCGTTACTGTGGCCCACCTTTTTTCTTTTCAATATCGGCTTTTCACCTAAATTTGCACTTTGGGAATTTTTAAAACCCCATTTTATTAATTTTATATTGGCAATAAACCTGGTATGCATTATGCAGGGACAGGTTCTCCCACACCTTTATTTCTGGCTTTCTTTTTATCGTAGCTGGGAATGAAGTTTGGATTGGGGCGCGAGCTGGCTCGCGCTCCCGCCTGGTCAGCGTTCGTTCGGCTCCTGGTATTTTTCCAAAAAACGTGAGTTATTTTTATTTTACGCTTCCAAATGTTATTAGAACTTTCTTTTAAACATATAGGGACTCTATTCGACGACTGGGTTTGATTTAAAAAAGAGTATTTCATTTATTTTCAATAGCTCTCGTATCGGCACCATTGATTTCGATGGCCATAATGGCCGGCCTTACGGGTATGTGCCATCGCTAAGCCTATATTAACGTTTTCGCACATATGTCCGAGGCAGGCCCACGCACTTCGGGGGCAACCTTTTAAACAATGCATTCAGGTTCTGATCGCGTAGTGTCGCCCAACTTCGCGTCGGACGATACTTGTGACACATTTATCGCCGCACCGGGAGATGCGTCCAGAACGATCCCTTGCGTCGGCGAGGTCTCTCCTGGGGCGTCGCAGTCACCAGGTTTGATTGATTCAATTTTATCCGTGCTAAGGACGCAGATAACGACACATCAGTGCCGAATTGAAGAAATATTATTCGAAAACCGAACAAAAATCTTAAACACCCAGAGAGCAATAATAATCACTGTAATGAAAGACATGGTAAAAGGTTGTGCAGAATTTCAGGCTGCTGCAGCATGGAGAGATAGCATCGTCTATGAACTTAGAAGACTTTTGAAAGAAGCTCGCTGTGAATCGGCGGAACTGCGACTTCGGGTGGCACTTGCGGGCGCACCTAGGCCTGGCCGTTCCTTCGCAGACGTGCTGTCCGGTCGCCGTGACGGTGCCGGTGCAGCACCGACGCTGTCGGGGCCGCCGGGTTGGTGGGGGCCCCCTCAAGGCTCAGACATTCCCGAAGGGATGCGAGACCACCCGGGACCGGTTAAAACACATGTAGCCTTCGTAACACCGGTAAGTGAGACAAGGGCTCCTGCAAAGGATGTCTTCTCCGTTTTAAAAAACATTATGGACAGGCCGGTGTTGGCCATTACACTTTGAGACAAACACGATTGGGAAGCACGAGCGCTTGTTCTTTTAGTCGGTTGCCCGTTGCATCGGCTCCTAGAAGATTTCGCCGAAAGGCAAGTTTTCACCTTTTTCTGACTACTTTCCTTAGTGGCAGGCTATTTTTGAACGTCTCAAGACTCGCCCCACAGAGATATTTGGAGATGGAACGGTCATTTTGACCGTTATTCGACCAATAGAGGCGATACCCGGGCTCGGCCAATGGCGGGTTTGAGCCGGCCCCACTGTGACATCTAGTCGGGCCGTGCACGAAGTTTCGCCCGATGGGGCGGGTTCTCCCGGGGTAGGAGCCTCTTCCATTACACCTACTCATGGTTTTTCGCCAGAAGGCGGTAGCGTTTTGGCGAAAATGCAGAACCCGCCTGAACAAGAGGCGACGAGAGGCGTTGCAAGTACGGAACCCACTACTGCTCAAGCTCATTTCTGTCCTGCGAGACCAACAGCGGGTGCAAGCGAGGAAGAAGATGCCGGTTCTTCAGTTTCGGAGGTCACCGCGGTCGGGATCGGACACAGGGTGCATCCGGGCACTCGGATGCAGGCTCAGGGGCGCGAGATCGGAGACGAGATCTCCCGTTTTTGCGTGGACTCGGCAAACCGCTTCACGGTGAGTGCCCGAAACTGCATTATGTCCAGTGTCTTCGAGCTGGTGAACCTGTGCTCCGACATGTGGGCGGACGCGGCCGTGGGGCGGGGTGCGGTCTGGCGCTGCAGGGGCAGTTGGTAGACGCGCGCCGGGAGATTGCCGACCTGCAGAGACAAGCGTCAGTGGCGGAGCGACCCCCGGTTGGAGACATCCTGGGCGGCCTGGCGGCGGCTCCTGCTGTTGGTCCTGCGCATGCTGTGCTTACTGCTGGGCCTGGCGTTCAGGTGGCAATGGGCGCCAGGCCTAAGGGTTTGGCTGTTCCTGGTGTTCCGAGCTACGCTGCAGTGGTCCGGGCGGGCGGGCCGGCCGGCGTCCCTGGTGCTGGGCCGGCTGGTCCTGCCGGACTCGTTGGAGCTGCTCCTGGCATGGTGTCTGGTGTCAGACTTGAACACGTGGTGTTCCTCACACCGGTTGGAGCGACAGAGGCGCCGGCACGGGACGTGGTCCGACTACTAAAGGCGAACATCGACCCTGTGGCAAAGGACATTCGGGACGTCGAGCTAAGGCATACCAGGTATGGCGTCACGGTTTTCACCAACAACGCACAAACAATCAGAAACATACAAAATGACATAAAGGAAAATGCAGTCACGTGCGCCGCCATGACCATTCGCATCCCCGCCCGCCGAAACCCCCACGTGAGGTTTCCCGGAGTAGACCCCGATTTAGGACCCGAGGAGTTCTTGAGACTCCTCGACGAACGTAACCCCACCCTCCAGATAGGGGCGGACATATCGAAGGTCAAAGTGATGTTTCGAGAACGTGGGGGAACAAAAGCTTACATAGTAGAGGCCGATCCGGAGGCCTTCAGCAGAATCATGGCCTCTCCGCGGTTATCGGTTGGGCAGACGATGGTGCATGCATCAGAACACTTACACGTGCCCACATGCACCTTTTGCGCGTCTTATGAGCACGGTAGAAGTTCGTGCCCCGCCGCAGCAGACCCGACCAATGCCGTCTGCACGAAGTGTGGGGCCGAGGGCCATGTGGGGGCTGCATGACCCGTAAGAATGGGTGACGCGCCAGCACCGACGCTGTCGGGGCCGCCGGGTTGGTGGGGGCCCCCTCATGGCTCAGACATTCCCGAAGGGATGCGAGACCACCCGGGATTGGTTTAAACACATGTAGCCTTCGTAACACCGGTAAGTGAGACAAGGACTCCAGCAAAGGATGTCTTCTCTGCTTTAAAAAACATTATGGACAGGCCGGTATAGGCCATTTCACTTTAAGGCAAACACAATTGGGAATTACTGTACTAGCTTCTAATCGTAATTCTCTCGATAATTTAAAAACAGCAGTCGAAAACAGTCTTTGGAGAGGGGCGTCACCGTTTTGTTATGTACTGCGTGTTGCGCTAGTGTACCAGGCGCGCGCCAGCAAGGATACAGCGCCCACGTGCCCGAGGTACAAGACCTCCCCCTTGTGGGGTCGACAGGGGGAGGCGACGCGTGCATCCTGCGGCACGCGCCTTCTACCGTTTCTGTTGGTGTGTTTGTGATTGTGGATGGTGTTTCAATTTAGGCGTTCGCTATTACAAAGGCCGAGGGAAGCCCTACACGTTATCTCGAGATGTCCGGGATCAGGTCACTTATATGTTGAACTAACCGTATTAGCAGAGCACGATTACGCGCTTGTTGTAAAACGCTTGGGTAGCTCGAGCTTTCTGTGGTTACCCGAGGATGTAGTTGATCAGCGATGTCTTTGGTAACGGGAGATTTCGTCAGGTAATGTTTGATACCCTCACACATACACCCGCAGAATTACCTGGGCTCGCTCAGCAGGTTAAACCTGTGGAAGTATGTGTGGAACCGCCCGTGGCTTGTGAGCAACTGGTTCTAACGCCTTGTTAGGTGGAAAATACGCCGGTAGTTGAGATAAATCTGCCACCCACTTATAGAGTTCGGTGTCCCTATTTTCTGATGACCACTCAGAAGCCAGCGTTTCCCGAGTTCTCCGTTAAACTTCGCTCGCACAGTGCGCGAGGACCACTTGCTCTGTCTTGTAAAACCTTGTCTTGCGGCCCGGAAGGCAATGAAGTCGGCGACTTCATTGCCGAAAACTCCGCCGTGTCCCGGAACGTGACAAAGCTTTATTTTCGATTGCGCCTCTATGCGTTTAATCGTGCTTTGCATTTCTGCTTTTCGCGGATCGGCGTTGGTTCTGGACGCCAATGCATGAAGCAGTGAAAGACAATCCGTATAAATATATATGTCTTGGGCAGTGGGGTGATCTTTTAAACATTTTAATGCTTCTGCAAGGGCCACGGCCTCTGCACAGAAAGCGCTCGTGGCTCCCGATACAGCGAATCTACCCACTGCCTCCACGCGGGTCGCCCTGCCGAAAACAACATAGGCTGCCCCTGCCAATCCCTCTGCGTAAGATCCATCTGTGTATACGTGTAGTGCTCGACGCCCTGCTATCACGTTGGCTTCCCGTGCCGTCAAACGCCGATGGGGAAAAGAAGCACGCTCGGCTGGATGGATCGCAAGCCAATCGACCGAGTACATTACGTCTTCAGGTCGTACGATTAGGTCTCCGTATCGAATGGTACTTTCCAAGGTGAACAGGCGGAACTCCGCGTTAAAACGATCAAGCTCCAGTACGATGGGTGGAGCATGCATTAGGACTTGTAAAGTGGCCGTTCTGGTCGTGTGAAAAGCCTCGGACAAGTGCAGGAGAATCCATCATTGTATTGAGATCATTCTAGATTTCAACCTGCAGTCCGGGCTTACTTCGTCCCACCATATTGGTGTGATTTTCGTGCCGGACCGTACCCACATCCGCAGCAGGTCTCCAAGGTGAACAGCCTCTAGTCGATAGACCAATGTAGGTAAGGGAAGTCGGCAAAACGGATCCGTAACCGTGGGAAAAGGATTGGCTCTGAGGGCTGAGCCGGTCGGGCTGGGGTCCAGAAGCAGGAATGGCACTGCACCGGGTCTGGGCGAGGCTCGCCGCCGTAAAAAGCGGTGCGGCCGAGCCCGGACTAGCGTCGAGAGCTTCCTGTGGAAAGCCACAGCTGTGCAATTTCTGTGGGCTTCGCGCCTGAGGTTCTTGCTTCGGCCGGCAGAAAACAGCCAACTCTGAACTGGCACGAACCGGGGGAATCCAACTGTCTAATTAAAACAAAGCAATGCGAGGGCCGTGGATCGGTGCTGACGCAATGTGATTTCTGCCCAGTGTTCTGAATGTCAAACTGAAGAAATTCAGAAAAGCGCAGGTAAACGGCGAGTGTAAAAATGACTGTGGAGGGAGAAGACCTATCACTACCTGCTCGTGGTTCCCTGTGCCGTCGCCTTGTCATTGGAGTGTTTGCTATTGTAAGGCTCCCTTGGCAGGTGATGCAACAGTGAAGGCAATCTGGCCATGTGGGCTGCAATCCCAGAGGCTTCTTTCGCTTGGTGAGATGGCTAAAAGAAACTCTTTGGAAGAAAACGACTGCCGACAGGCAGTAGCACCAAGTGGTGGAAACGGTTACCCCTGTACCCGTGCTAGGAGTGCACGTGGGGTGCCTGCAGACCCCTCATTCTTTGAAGTTGCCTACACTTGTCAAGAATGCTCCCGCACATTCGGCTCGCAGAGAGGCCTAAGTGTCCATCAAACAAGGGCTCGGCATAGGCCAACAACGACCATTGTCAAGAAAGCCACTAGGCCAGACACTAAAAAGGCTCAAGCTGTCAAGGACGATGTGGCACAAGAAGTAGAGGCAAAGGTAACCTGCGTGGGAGCCGAGAGCTTCAACACACTTGAAGTCGAAGGGAAAATAATGGAGGCCGAAAGTACACCTACAGGCTCTGGAGATGTCAATGTACCGGTTCCAAAACCTTTCCCAAGGAACATAGCAGGGAAGAAAGCGTTCAGAGACAACAATTGAAAAGACCAGTAATAGTCAACTCTCCGCTAAAGTTCCAGAGAAGGAACGCTTGAAGGGCCAAAGGAAAGCCAATACTGATGACACAGCACTCGAGGTGTTGGACGCGGCGGTGGCGCACACACCGACCGGCCACACTCTGCGGGCCTCAGTCTGTGTGGACAGAGAGGCTATTCCCTGCCCGCCAAATCTCACTGTGATGCCTTCAGCGGTTGTGTGCGAGCCCCTGGCGGGTGTTAGCGGTGAGGAAATCTGGCGCACTACGGGTGCAAGGCCGAAGGAAGGAAGGAACATTCCGCATGGCCGATTGGCCGACACGAAGGGCCCAAAGCGTGTAGCTCTTAGTAGCAGCGCTAACCTGACGGCCTCTACTCCATTGAGACTGTCAGTCGCGGAGATTGAACCCGATCCCCATTTGGTCACGGCACCAACAGAAGAGGTGATGCACACACCTTTGAGCCTTGATCTGGGGTACACAGTTGATCGGGACCAAACGGCCCCCTCTGCTTCTCCAGTACCTGCTGTGCGGACTGCGGTGGTCGTGCGCGAACCGACCGACGGCAACAGCCAAGGGTCAATCTGGAGGGGTTCAGGGGTTAGACTAAGAGGTCGACGGCGTTTACCGTCTGGCCTGTTGTCCGACACTTCTGACAGCGAGGAGGACCCTGCGTTCTGCAGAGGTTCCTCCTTTTTTTCTCCCCCAAGTGGCGAAATAAGAAACACAGCACCTGCACCTGCCGCCCCATTCCAGCCACTAGAAGGGAGCAGCAATGTGAAAGATAGTAAACCGAAGTGTCCTGAATGCGGCCGACTATTTGGCTCCAAAAGTGGCTTGAGTCAACATAGGCAACATGCTCACATTGAGGCCTATAACGCCGACATCGACGTCGAGAGGTCCAAGCCACGATGGACAAGAGAAGAAGAGTACCTAATGGCAATTTACGAGGTGCAGCTGCTACAAGATAAGGTGTACAACATCAACCAAAGGAAAAAGTTCTCTTCTAGAACTTTCGATGGTATCAAGTCGCACAGAAGAATGGCACGCTACCAGGCCCTGGTTAAGGAACTGCTGGCAAAGAGTGGTGCTACAGGAGATTATGGCGATGATGGAGAAGACCCACTGTTTGAAGACAGTCAACCACACTCGGATGTGGTCGAGCCCATTGACCCAAGAGCTGCTATGGCGGAAGAACTCCGGACACTTGTTTCGAGGCCACCTCCCCAGTCTTTCCAAGCCTACAGACTGTGGGAAATTACTAAACGTTTCCTCGATGGTGAACACGTGAGGTGTGCCCTGGAATCATACCTCGTAGAGGTTTTCACCGAAATGAGAAGGGCCCTTAGTAAGCCAGGACCTCCTCATCCTGAGAGTCGTCGAAAAGAAAAACGACGAGCATATGCAATGTGCCAGGACCTATTTAAACATAATAGGTCGCATTGCATCAGGAGCATCCTGGATGAAACGGGAAAATCACAAGTTGATGACCTGCTGCCTTCTTAGAAGAGTGGCGTGTGGTGTTGGAAACACCCCCCGGAGACGGCCTGTTAACAATGAGACGAAGCGGAAGTGGGACGATCGATCCCCAATTTCTTATCACCGCACAAGATATAAAGTCGGCCATGCCATTACGCAACACAGCGTCGGGTCCAGATGGATTTTCCGCTAAGCAGCTACACTCCTGTCCCATGATACTCTTGAGAGTCCTGTGCAATCTACTGATGCAAAAGCATTTGCCACAACTTCTTTGCAATGCGCGGACGGTTTTCATACCAAAAGTGCCAGGGGCCTCAACTGCTGCACTACACAGACCAATTACAGTGTCCCACGTCCTTACGAGGCTGTTAAGGTCTTTGTACGCCGACTGATGGCCAGTGTGAAGCTCGACTTTGGTCAAAGAGCTTTTCTACCGGTTGATGGCTGCGCTGAAAACTTGCTCTTACTACAGACCGTGATCGACGAGGCCAGGCACAAATTGAGACCTCTGGCAATGGCATCGGTTGAGGTGGCGAAAGCGTTTGATCGAGTGGCCCACCCAGCGATCATTCAAGGCTTAAAAAGAAGGGCATCGCTGGGGACTTTTGTCAATACATTGTCGATTTTTACTCGAGAGCGACTATTGTTACTCACGTTTGAAGGCCACACTAAGGTTGCTCACCCTGCCAGAGGTGTGCGACAGGGGGACCCCCTGTCGCCCCTTTTGTTCAATTTGGTCTTGGACGAGTTTTTTGAGGATCAGCCGGCCCGCACTGCCTTTGAGAGTGAAGGCCTGTCTGTCAATGCAATGGCCTTCGCTGATGACATCATATTGACCGCCAGCACCAAAGCTGGGCTTCAATGTCAGCTGAACTCGTTGAACAGGTACCTTAAGGTGACGGTACCTTCGTCGCCATCTTGCGAGTAGTTTCTGCTTGAGCCACCAGAAGACGCCACTAAGTCACGTTTGGAAAAAAGGGAGGAAAATGCACTTTCCGCCGTCGTAGCATGCAGTGGCGAAGAGCCTGTTCCTGCTGCAACTAATCCATTCTTTTCGGGGGTGCGGCTGCTCCCATATCTCCTTTTTTAAACGTTTCAAATGTGCGTGACGCCCTCTCCCCCCCCCCCCCGCTCCCCAATAACAACAACAGCAACAAAAAAAGGCACGGACCCGAGAGCCTTTGTACTCCCGTGCAACATTACATTCCGGAAAAGAGGTGCCTCTCTCTCTCCTGGTAACGTATAACTATTTACAATAGAGCGCTGAACCGCGCTGCCGCAAGGGTTGCTGGAAATAATGGTTTGGTTTCTCAACCGACTCTTTCTCTTCTTCGCTAAAAAAGAGTAGAAAGAAAAAGAGTAGAAAAAGAGTAGTTCTCGAGGAAGTTCTTTAGTGGCCCTGAATACCGGCAGTGTTGGGTCGCGTGGAACAACGCCGACCTTGTGCACGTGCATAGTAATTATAGATTTCTCCACTGTCAGCAGCTTTGGTTCGACTGTGAATGTAGTGTGGGTGTCGCGCATGGTCCGCTTGATACTTATGTCGCTACATTCAGAAGCTACCCAGCAAGCTCCTTTCCACTACTTCCTGGCTATCATTACACAAAGCCCCTTTTCCGTGCCTTGCAGTGAGCCAAAAATGGTGATTTTGTATGCATGAACGACAGAAGGCCTTTGCCTTTTTGCTAGCGAGAACACTATGAGCCTCATGCATCCCAAAACAGATGTATGGGGCGCAGCTGTAAACAGATGTATGGGGCGCAGGTGGCTATCAGTGGCGCCTCTATAGGCGGTGCACAAGGCGTATACACGAGTGCGCTGCTCAGCTTTAGCGAAACATATGAGAGACAATTTTTTCATCTATAAAACGAGTCCTCCTAGCACCGCACCGAAGAGCGCAAGTCGTAACACAGATGCGAATTGCGTCCTTTTGGGAGTATTGAACAATAAAATGCATAAGGGCTCTTTCTCAGCGAAACCCAACCTATCTGTACAGACCTAGAGTCGACACCCGAAAACTAGCTCAGCTTTTCCAAGAGGCTGTCCAATAAGGCACACGGAAGCGATTGTTCTTGTACTAAAATTATAATTTCATCCCGCAGGTTGGCTGCTAATGGCAAAGTCGGGCAACATTGGGCAATGTGCATTATTTTCAGCTGTCTAGATAGCAGCAACGTAAAGTAAGAGATAAATAAAACAGAACACAGAGAGAGACGGCAGTTGAACGAAGAACGCATTCAGTGCGAAATCTCCACCGAAACATCGAGAAGGTTGGTCCTGACAAGGACCGTTTTTTTTTTCTGGCTTTCTTGCTTCTGCTAGAGGTGGTGGATATCGCCGCATCGTTTTTCGCCGTCTTAGGAAACGGCACACTGCCATGCACGGTTGTAACACCGGGCACGAGTGTCTTGCGTTGGCGTCCGCTGCTCCTATTCCCTGTAAACACACAAACATGATACGAACTGCTGAAATAATGCTTTTTTCTAGAATGGGCTTATATTTCGATGTTGTTAGAATCACTGCATAAATATAGTGCAGTGGTTGTACCATCAGTTCCGCGACATTTCTCACAATATGCTTCAAATAAATTACAACATGACAGGCGCAGAGAAAGCTACTTTTTCAGGAGCTCAGATAAAACGTTAAAAAAATGTCTTTAGGAACGGTGTTTCTCGGGCATCAATACAAATTGCTCCGTGCTATGAAGAGCGACGAGTTAGGCTGGTCTAGAAAGTGAATTTGTTTCAATGCTATCACAGCAAGTTGATCCCAAACAAATCACACTCGGAATAGCTGACAGAAGGAAACGCAGCGACACGGAAAGATAGTTACCACTCATATTTTGATAAGGCGCGAAGGGAAGATCACCGCTTATATTCCGCTTTATACCGTTGCAAGCTCAGTTACTTACAGGCATATTTAGTCCTTCTTGTACTTGGCTCTTTTGGCCTTCGGTGCTTCTCCATTCTTCGTTTTCTCCTTAGCCTCAATGGCAAGTCTGTTCCACTCCGGACGGCGCACGTGCATGGACCGAGCAAGTCTGGAGTCTACAATCTCTGGAAGGATGCAGTCCTTGTAGAAGCGCAAAAGAAATGGTTCCATTTTCGCTCTCCAGAAAGCATCATCCCTGCGTATTTCCTACACGTGTATACCTTTTGTGGTGTACACTACAATGTCACAGATAATCCGCCCGGTGATGTGCAGCTGGCCCTGCACTTGATAAAAATAGCTGTGCGACCTAGAGAGAACGGGAGCGCCATCTCTTTGTTTTTTCTTCGAGAAGTTTCTTGCTGCTTCCAGTGGTTTATGTTCCTTGTACTTCAACGGGCATTTGACTTCCACAATTCGGTCTGTTCCAACCAGCCCATCCGGGGTAGCTGCCAAAAACCCGTGTTTCAGGTCAATAAAAAGCCCACATGGCTGAACAACCGTTTCTTTTTCTGTTGCATACAGTTGGAGTGCAACACTTTCGTGTTGCTTCCCGTGCTCTATTGCGGCGGTTGTGAAGCCTTTGGGTTGAAGTAGCCGTTTCACCAGCGCATCACAAGGAGTGCTGTCTTTCCTTGTGCAGACAGCATAAAAATTGGAGGCGCTGAGGCGGAGCCTTCTTTGCTCGTGCCATTCGGGACTGCTGGCTTGCCCACGCGTCTCTTCTTCGATGCTTGCTCGCTTGCTGTCATCCACCTGTAGGTCCTGCAGCTGCCTTTCTGTGTTCGCAGACAATACGGCAGCCAACATGTCTGGCTTTTGACAACTTGGTCCATAATGGGGTGCCAAATATCTGGCTGCGTGATTGCCGTATCTGCGCTCACGGTGGCCGCTCTCCTCAAATAGCCGCCTTTTGCATGACATCGTCTGCCTTTTCATTTCGAATCTCCTCTGCGTGTATTTCTTTAGGGTTGCAGCTGGGCTTGTGCAAGTGACAGCCTTGCTTGCTTTCACGTGCCACTCAGGTCCCAGTTGAAAATCAAGCCCCGCACCTTGACAGCGATGCTCATAGGAGCCCTTCTGGCAACGATTTATCTGCTTTCCTCCAGAAAATTTAGCCACAAGGGACATAATGGCTTCAGCAAGATTGCTCGTGTCATCTGTGATGAGACGGTCTACTTTGTCCGCAGTCATGTTGGCTGCAGACATCAGCTTCACTTGTTGTATTTTAGGAACTGCTTGATACACGTTATCTGCCTTGCTTCCATTGCAGAAGTAGCTTTTGTAGCCATCGTGACTTCCAAAAACATGTAGCGGCCCATTCCTGAGGTCTGAAGCTAGCTCTTGAATAAGTAGTGATTTTTCTTTTTTTCAGGTCTTCTGTGCTGCCATTGCAATCGCGCAGAATTTTGGCGTAGTGGCTCACAGCCTTCCGAGCTCCATTCTTAATTCGCTTGATTCTAGGAGCCGACAGCAACGAGCGAGCGCCCTTGCTTTCCTTAGCGATGCTATAAAGTCGAGAAGTATAGCACTTGACCACATGATTGGCGCACACGTTTTTCTTTATGAAACGGCCATATTCTACTTTAGTCTGAAGCTGGTAGTATACTGACGAGTCTCCGTCGCCAATGAAAGTGCGATACTGCACACCATGCATTTCAGTGCTTCTTTGGAACCCTTCCACAAGAATATCGGCCTCCATGGCGCCAGAGCTTTGATTCCAGTTTCTGTAGCATGTGTGCTCTTTCGTCTGGCCTTTCTTGGAATAATATTCGCAAGTGCTGCACAGCTTGTTTCTCACGCCCAAGTAAAGCAGCTTTTGCGTGCGCTTTCCTACGATGACAGCCAGACCTGAGTTGGCAGAGTACCTGTGGCCATGACTCCTGTCGGGACTAACCGCCATCCACAACTACGGTGATTTATAGGGTACTGCCATCCTCGCAGAAGTCTCCTGCAGCCTCTGCGAGCCTTTTCTCTTGTTCGCCAGCCTCAGTCATTTCCTTCAGGAGGGCTACCTTCCACAACTGAAAAACAAGAAAAAAAGACGGCAGAGCTTTCAGCTATGTCTCAAGTTACCTTTGGCGGCTACATTCGCCTCTAAGCACCACATTTTGCAGGGTACTGAAAAATTGCTACAGTGTTGTCATTTCAATGAAAATTACTCGTTCGTAAGTGGTGCCCTAGCAGCCGCGAATAGTATTGAAGCGCAAAATGACATCGAGCTCCCTAACCGAGTGCATGAAACGGAAGCTTACTCACGATTCGTTTGATCGAGACAAACCATCCCTGAAAGCTTTCAAAGGCGCCGACTAATATGAATGAAGATATATTTGCGGTGACGCACCTAAATATTTCTTCATCTTGTCGGCGTCTTTCTAAGTTTTTACCGCGGCACAAGTACTGTATCTATGCGAGACTATCCTCCTCACACCGCTTTTCACCGTTTTCTGCGTGGATATTTGAATGGGTCTACGCAGGTATTCTCCTGAACAGCACTGTAGCCACCTTACAGAATTCAGCAAGTGGTTCACTCAAAAGTATAGAGGAAAGGTTGCGCTTCTAAGGCACCTTGTGAATTAAAATACTCGGATACTGGGTGATTCATCGATGTCTTGATGTATATACAGTATAGCAAATTGTGTCTCTTACCTTGCCAATGCTTTCCTCTCGCCGCAGGAACGATCCCTTGCTCATTGCAGGAATTTCCATGACGGACATTGCCTCTTCTAGGTGCGAGTGTCCAGAACCTATGCTCATAAAACCCCACACTGCAGCATCATTGACGCCTTAGTGCCGTCTTTTCTGTTAGGGGTGTTGGCTTCGCTACAGGATCAGTGGTGACCTTCCTGTTTTCGGCGCATCCATTGCACTTGAATGTATATTCTGACCAGAAGCCTACTCTACGCTCTGTCTGCAGTTCAAAGAACCCACCATGTGGACTGGCGTAGCGATGGTTGCCGAGTTCTTGTATGGCCTTTATAAAATGAACAACTGAGACAACTCTTCTTCCAGAGATGTTCATGCATTGCGACAAAGTTTCATTCGAAGCATTTGAAAAGCAGAGATTTGCAAGTGCTCGTCCACCCCTAGGCCGTCCCAGTAGTCTGCAGCAACCTCATCACAGACGTCAGCAGTCACTTCCGTTCGAGGAATGGTACCCTCATTTGCAGTTTTGTCGCTGTTTGGGCTCTCAAAAATGGATTGTGGCCTCTTTCTGTAAAAATGAAATAACAAACCATTCGATACTCAGGATAGAAAATAAGATCAGCATTTTCAGTGTTGCATAAGCGCGTCATCGTGCTTGTTTCCATTATCGTACAGGAATAAAACTTTTGTAAACTTATTTGTCGAAGTGAAGTGAGAGCAAAAAAAAAAAGGCTCACTGTGCCTGTGCCATGCATATGAGCAGTATATGACATACCACTGCGACAAAGGTACGAAAGAATGCAAGGCTTACCTTTTCGTTCGCAAGGTGTTGAGATGTTTTCTGCGTTTTGCCGATAGTACCGTTGGCTTTCGCGAAAGGACCTTTCTCAGCTTCCCCATGATATGGAAGCGCAATGCCGCAGTATCACGCAATGCCGCAGTATCTCACAGGACGCACGTCAAACACAAGTGAAACACAGCGTTGAAAGCCGCAAAACTCACAAGCGAGCTACCACTCAACCAGACTGGCTGAGTTGACGTCGAAGTGGTGGTGATGAGTGTGGAGAACAGACGCTTATTTATGCAGCCCTTGAGGGAGTGTGGCGTAGCGTCTCAGAAGTCCCGATTGGAGCACAAACACTAATAGATATATGGATGGAGAGGGAGACAATTCGTTTCGTCTGATTTGTAAATGGATATGTGTCTCTAGTTTGAAAGAGGTGAGAATAGTGACACCACCACCGACACTGTTCCCACTCTCAAGAACGTGTTTTGTTCGCGAATTCGATCCTTCTCTAGAATCCTACACTCCCAGGAATCCGGGTAGCTTTTTCAGCTTATCCCTTTCTCACAGACTGGAAAAGGCTGCAGGTGCCGAATAGACTTCAGCATCAAGCGGAATTTCCCATCCTTTCGTCCATGTGCTTGTATACTTGAGAAGGATACAGTTTTTATCATCTAGTTCAGATAAATTCACAACATTCGCAGTTCCGTTTTTTCACATTAGTATTCGTAGTAGTCATATATCGATGCTTGTATAATGCACCCCTTTATTGTGTATCGCTTAGCACAAGTGCGTCCCACGTAAAACAGAAAGCCGTGCTTCATTTGCAACCACCGCCTAAGCAACTAAATTGTTTTATTCACAAGCGAACACGTGAAGCAAGCAATGCAACTCAAAGAACACTGCTTACATGTGACTGTATACTTTGTAGATAAGTGATTGTCACCCAGTGAAATAATGAAGATACGTATATGCGTATATATAAATTCTTTACTGTATGGGTTTATTTCAACACTTTAGAGCTATCTCTCAATCGGCCATGTGACCATGTCTATTTGTTTGGTTGCTTCCCCAAGTATACTCCACTCATACAACTATGACGCAAACAGCAGCACTTTCCTGGTGTGCTTCGGAAATAACTTTTATGGAAATGAATTTAGAGCGAACCTTGAACAAGAACTCTAATAATACCATATTCGGTTAGATTTCTAATCGAAAAAGGAGGTATTTAAGTTGATTTGCCTTTGGCAGTATTCGATTCAATGTGAAACGTTATTATTCGCGCTCTCCTACAAAATAAACAGCACAGTACACATGGTTGGGAAAGTTTAGAGGCCTCATCTAGCGCGAAAAGTGCCCGTCACCATCTACGTGAGTGCTACAAAAAAAAAAATCGTTGGTTGACGTCACCTTATGACGTCACAGATCACCAAAATTTTTCTCATGATGTCATCACGTGACATCGCCGCTTGGTCAAAGATGGGCAGATCCCCGAGGAACTGACAAACCGCGTGAGGTGCGGAAAGCTTTCGGGAAGGGGATCAATGCAGTCGACTGAGAAGAAAAAGAAGGCGGCTTTGGCGTTCGAATCCTCTTAGTCAAATGCACAAGGGACCTTGCGAGTTTTATTGGGGTAAATATTTCGCACACACCCTGCGCACTTGAAGGGCTTGTGACGGCGCACCTGTCAGAGCCTGATCAGTTCGCGCACATGGCACTGCAGATCTTCTCATTCGTTTCAGAGCCATAGCACAGTGGTGTGGTAAACGAAGCGATCACACAAAACGGTCGTTGTAGGAAATTCGCACGCGCTCACCGATGCGAGCACTCATAGCGCCAGCATATGTGATGACCATCGCGAAAACCATCGCGAAAAAAGAAGGCTGTTCGAAAACAGCCTTCTTTTTTTTTTCACGTTTCGCCGACAGACATTTTTGAGATGCGACAGAAGCCCCGGAGCATGCAACTTAGCACAAGGGTTTGAAAAAGGGCGCCCGCGGCTTCGCACGGAATAAATTTTTGTTACTTTGCTAAAGAGTACTCGCAAGCTGCAGAGACGGCACTGGTCTCAACCATTCTTTTTTTCTTGAGGCACCCCATGCGGTCACTATGAATTGAAACTTCACCGTGGCTCGAAAATTCTCTATTTCAGAATCGGCGTCCAGATTTTAGACATTGTGGAAGTCTTTAGTGATGTGTTTTTTTTTTTCGAAACTTGACGTCAAAACCCTTTTGACGTCAAATGACCCATTTATAGGATACTGGAAAGGCGTTCTTTCAATGACAACGTTAGGTGACATTTTATTCAAATTCGCTGTGCCCCCCCCTCTATATTTTTACCATCTTCAGTGTCTCGGCACTTGTGGGACTAAATTTTGTGATTGCAGCAGGCTAGCTGATTGAGACCCCTGACCTAGCAAGTGGAAGCTGCAAAATTGGTCCCGGCACCACATTTGTCTTTTGGGGGACGGGGGATAGGCGGCTCACACATATGCCTAGGTCCATCGAAGGGGCACGCTTAAGCGCGCCTATATTTAGTGCGAACGCCTCATTTACTAGGTGTCTAGCGGCCGATGCCAGCGATACTGAGACGGTAAATGAGCTACGTCGCGCGCTCTGGTCAGTGAAGGTTGGTTGGTTCAAAAACTTTATTTCTGGTCAGTGAAGGGTGCCTAGAAAATAAGACATCACATGATCTACATGAGAAAAAGGATTATCTGCTAAATTTAGTTTTGCTGTAGGTTGTTATAAATTGTGCGCGTGTTGTCTATTTCGCGCAGTGCAAGCTTTATTCCTGTGTTTCCAAACTTCAGTAGGCATCGGGACGCATTATGTTTGTTTTGCTGCGCGCGGCTGGGAACGCTAGAGTTCACGCAGCCATCCGCACTTTTCGCTGCAGTCGGGCAAATATGGCTCGCTAACTAACGGCTTGCAAAAGAGTTACTGCGCATATGCGAGTAAGCTTGTTTTCCACACGAAAGCCTCAACCACAGACTAGCAGACGAATAATTTTTTCCCATTTACCACTAATCCCTGTCTTTCCTTTCTTTCGTTTTCTCTTTTCTCTCAGTGGAAGAGGAAACTTACAATGAGGCGTGACATTCCTGAAGTACGTTTTGAGAAGTCTTGGTGCTGATCCTACCTCTCCGTATGAATGTGGAGTGGTGAACACGTTTAGAGCGAGAAAAGCAGTCAGGGAAGCAGAAGTTTTACAGGTGTTTGCAAAGTGGGCGCCAGGTGCAACACCCTCTACGACGGAGTTGCCTTGTCGGCGCTTTCGGGAAACGGGAGACAGCATGAACGAATGGATTCGCAGCGCGCCGTTGAGTACACAACGAGCGCGTAGCAATGGGCATTTCTGAGAACGCGGCATCTGCTCCCGTCGTAGTGTGATGACGTCAAGAGGCCTCAGCTAGTCTAGAGGGTATTGGCCAGGGGTCGCTCACTATTTTGCAAAGGCCAACATACAAAAAGGAAAAAAAGGAAGATTTTTTTGTCGAGCCTGGTGGCACACTTGTCACCACCCCATTATAACGGGGACGCTCATATCATCCATCCATCCAACAAGGCTGTTGCAGTGGTGGCGCGCGATGCAGAGGTAGTGATTTACGTGGACAAAAATTGAAGACGTGCAGACTAACTATACGAACTGGTACGGGGTGTGTACGCCTGTGGAGTGTTTGAGTTTATTTACTTGATAAGTGTTTTTTTTTGTTCTCTGGTTAGGGCGAATTAATCTTGCCCGCCCGATACAAAGGGATCAGCCTCAAATCATCTGAGTCAATGGGCCTTTTTCAGGTCCGAATAGCGCCTCCAGTGGAGATCACCGAAATTGAAACTGGGAGTCCGTGGCCTCCGAAGTTATCCGCCACGGCCCGGTGGAAAAATCTCGTAGGCCTGGTATTTTTCGGGATAATTTGCAAACGACGCCAGGTGCCCTTCAGTTCGCACCTGTCTAGGGAGCCTACATACGCCGCGCCGCGCCTTCGTCGTTTAGGGTGGTGCCACTCTTTGACACAGCTCGTGCCGCCTCCCGCCGTCGGGCAGCGTTGCCAGCACACGTTGCCATAGTAACGGGGCAGACGCGGCGCCATCTTCTGCCCCAGTCGGTTCACTGCCGCCGTGTGCGCGTGTCTGCGTGCGTGCCGCCTGTAACTCGCCGTGACGTTTGTTGACCACGGGAAGCTTTTCGTAACCATGCCAGCTCGGTGAACGTGTTGGGAGTTGTATGAGCACCGAAAATGCCCGGCTGTTGCGTTCCGCAATGTACGAGCCACTGCAGAAAAGGCATACGGATGTTCCGCTTCCCGGCCAGCCCGAACCGAAGAAAGCGCTGGCTCGTACAAGTGAAAAGGGACCGCTGGGAGCCCACTGCTGCTTCTCGTGTTTGCGCTGTGAGTATTGCACCTCGCTTCATGTTTTTTTCGCACGCGTACTTGCAGCTATATTCTAATATGTAAGTGCTATGCACCTGCAACGCTTTGAGCGAGTGTCGTCGTGTCCTTAACCTCTCCTCCGTCGCCGCAGCGCCGTTGCGCGTCGGTAGCAGAGGCCATGGCCTGTTTTGATGGCTTCCAGTGACGGCTGCGCGTAGCCGAGCGGCAATTTAGCGTGCAAATGCAGCGTGCGCGCAAGGGGATGCTTTGCGTGGTTCGATTATGCCGGATTACGCATGCATGGAACGTGAATGTTCAAAACTAAGCCTGGTTATAAAACATCCTCAAAAGGCCCGGACCGTTCACGCTTGCTAAAAAAAAACACGCAATTCTCGTCAGTGCGACAAAGATTGGTCGAGACCAAGCGACAAAAGCGGTCACTAAGTGACTGCCAAATCTTCGAACAAGCTGCAATTCAGACTTCGGCAATCGATTTTGAAGCTGCCGTGGGCTGGATATTCATCAGGTCGCCGGAAAAATTGGCTGGCGATCTCCCCCTCTACCGTAGACTCTCCTCGTAGGTGTTGTGAAATCCCCCTACCGCAGACGGGCAATTGTTCCCTGCGTTGCTTGTGCTGATATTCCGCGCGGGGGTGGAATATATGATTGATTCTTTCTTGCAACTCTGTCAAACTGCATACGAGGGGTCACTAAAGTCTGCAAATATTTCTGTGGCGAGCCGCCCCATAAAAATTCCCGTTCTGCAATTAGAGGGCATTATCAATTTCCATTCCAAAAGATAAAAAACTGCGCGAAAGCGAGCATTCTGCCTCGCTAGCGAGTAATTCAAATGCATTATGTGGTTTTCAAATATTGTTAAGATTGACTTTTTTTATTCTAGGCACATTTTGAAGATTCAAGTTTTGGGCAGCACCGACAAGATGAACTGAAAAAGCTGAGGCCGGATGCTGTTCCAACTCTCTTTCCCTATCGTGGTAAGAACATATCTGAACTCGTTATATAAAGCCGTAATATGGACACAAATTTAATTTTCCTTTGAATTTGTGAATCTTGTTTAGGTCATTCAGAGAAAAGACAAACTCATCTAAATGCATTGCCTCAATTGCACTGTGACGTTTCGCTCTTATTTTTTACTCGGAACATCTATAAGGAACAGTAATATGCTTTGTGTGGTGCAGACCATGCAAGAAAGCGCATGATAACATTTTGCTTGTAATTTTTAGTCTGCAAAGCGAAAATGAGTATTGGAACTGTTTGCTGAGTGAGATTGCATAGGCAAGCATGTTATTGTAGTAATGTTCGTATGTTTGATTTTTTCCAGCTGCTCCAAAACACCGGAAGTCCCCGAAGAAGCGCACTTCTGCCATGAAACCTGCGAATTCTTCTAACACCAAACGTGTTTGCCCATCTGGAGACACTCCACAGCTGCCTATGAATCCTTGCGACATAATGAGTTTTGAGAACGTTGTTCAGTTGAGTGCTCATGTTTCAGCAGCCGTTTTACAGCCAGATGCTCTTCCTCATGACCCTGCTGAATTCGCGAGAGGTGATCCTCCAGAAGCCCACTTGCTGTCACGTTGGCTCACCAACAAGGCAGCAAGCATCAGTACCAGTGATCCTGAGTCCAGGCTTGCTCACGCATTGGGAGCCGTCTCATTTCCTCTATCGCCTACAAATAATCTAGAAAGTGATGCAGACAGTGCTGCTGAGTGTAGGTGCGAGTGTACATCAGTGTGTGTGTGCCCCTGCCATTTGTTCCTCCAGCCAATGACGCAGACAGCGCTGGTGAGTTTCGGTGTCATCATGAGACAGTAGCCGCCTCTTCACCACACCTGTCTGCCAACAATCTAGCAAGCGACACAAATGCTACTCCAGGTGCATCCGTAGCCATTCTTAAACAGCTCCCTCCCAACACCGTAGCAAATGATGCAGGTCTCATTCCTGCACAAGAGCAGTCAACCATGCCAGCTGCATTTATGTTTGGAGGCAGCACAACTCCCACATTGTCGTTGTTGCATCGAGAAAATTCCGAGCTCCGGAAAAAAAATGCCGACTTAAGCAGGAGGTTTGGAAACTTGGTAAAACTGCATGAGCCGACGAGATCAAAAGTACGTAGTCTAAACAAGAAACTAAGGTTAGTTCAGCAAGAACTGAACACATTAAGATCATCGACATTTCTTGCTGCAGATCAAACGAAGGCTCTAACAACAAAAGGCAGGGTTCGCAAGTGGTCAGTTCAGACTATACGCGTAGCCCTACAAATAAAGCACGCATGTGGTACAACAGGCTACGAATTGCTCAGGTCTCTGTCGTACCCACTGCCATCTAACCGGACATTGATTCGAAGAATGCAAAACATTCGCTTTCTGCCTGGTGTACTTACTGAAGTGCTGGGTGTTCTGAAGCGCAAGGCAGAAACAATGGAGGACATTGAGAAAGATTGCGTCCTCTTCATAGATGAGATGGAAATTAGTCAAGGGTTTGAACATGACCGCTCTCTGGATTGCCTTTTTGGGGGTACGACACTTCCAGTGTCAACTGACAACGTTGCAAACCATGCTCTCGTGTTTATGATTGGAGGTCTAAACACGAGGTGGAAACAGGTCATCGCTTACCACTTCACTGGTCGTTCTACTAACGGAAGCCTTTTAAAGGAGCTTATATTTCATTTAATTGCGCTTTGTTTTGAGGTGTCCTTGAGAGTTCTTGTTGTAACAAGTGACATGGGAAGTGCCAACAGGAAAGTGTGGCAGCTGCTGGAGTTTTCAAGCCACAGGCACTCGGAAACTGTCTGTTCTATACCACACCCTCACTTGGATGGTAGGGAGCTGTATTTCATGGCTGATCCTGCTCACGTTTTGAAAAACATACGTGGGCAGCTTCTCCGCTCAGGAAGTTTTACCCTGGGGAAGGAGACGACAGAGGAGCATTGCATCCCAGGAAAAACTGTTAGTCTTAAACATGTTGAGGCTGTTCTCGAATAAGATGAAAAAAATGACCTCAAAATCGCTAACAAGCTGTCGGACATTCATGTCAGTGATGGTCATTTCGCAAAAATGAAAGTAAACATCACCGTGCAGTTGTTCCGTGAGGCACCTCCTGCCATTCGCTACCTAATCAAGCTCAAAATCTTGAAGCCGAAAGCTGAAGCAACTGCCTGGTTTTTTGACCTTGTCACTAAGTGGTACACTTTGATGTCATCACGACACCCCATCGTTGCTTTAAGTCATTTTGACCGCGCAAAGCACCAAGAAGCAGTTGGGACATTGCAGCTGGCATGTGCTACGTTCACTCGGATGAACATGGGAGCAACTGCACACTGGAAGCCATCGCAGGCTGGTCTTTTGGTGTCGACGACTGTTGTGCTGCGCCTGTCAGAGGAGCTCCTGGCGAGGCGTGGGTACTTGTACGTCCTCACTCCTAGGCTGATACAAGATTGCCTAGAAAACATTTATTCAGTTGTGAGATTGAAGAAGCCAGTTCCAAGTGCGTATGATGGTAAATGTGCACTGAAGGCCATTTGTGTCAGCCAGTTTGTACACACCCCTAAGACTTCGAGCTACAACATTGACGACAGCAGTCATCTGGCTGACTTGCTTGACCCAAGCTTAAAAAAGCTAGAGGAAGACCCCATTCAGCAGGCTGAGGAGTTAGAGAACTTGTTTGTGATTGGCCTGACGGAAGCAGAGTGCGACATCGTAGCCTACATCAGTGGTTTCCTTCTGAAGTCTGTCTTAAAGTTTATAGACAACTGCACAAGCTGTAAAACAGTACTGACTGACAGTGCTCCTGGGAAATACAGCAGCCTCATCCATTTGAGGGAATACGTAAAAAATGCCGGAAATCTCATCCAGCCAAGCATGTCTGTAATGACAATTTTGATGGATTGTGAAGAAAACTTCAAAACTTTTGCTGAAATGGGTGAAGTCATGAAGGTGAAAAAACCATTTTCAAGCATTCTAAGTGCCCTGCAGAAGTCTGTAAAAATGCACTTGGAATGTTGCAGTTTGCACATGCCTACTGTACAGAAGCTGCTTCTCGAAAAATATGTCCGAACAAGACTAAAGATTTACCTCAGGCAGCAGCATAAACACAGAGTAAATGGGGCAGCAAGCAAAACCTGTGCTGCGGCAAACTTGGAGTAGTTCAGGAACCAGCTAGAACCGTAGAGCGTACGCAGCTGCGATTATTTTTTTTATGTGAGGAAACTTGAACGACTTGGGTGGTACGTTCTATCATAATTTAGGACTGCCTTTGTTAAGGACTCTATGCAACTTCATTGCCGTACAATTATGATAAAGGAAAATTGATGCTTATTTGTATAATTTACATTATAGTGTGTTCAAAATAGCGGTAAGATATCTCAGTACCAGCCCGAAAAAAGCATTCAAAACCAGAAACACTGGTGTGCCTTCATTCACATTGCACCTTTCTCTTGAGACGTTGCTCTCCATTGTGCCAGTTGCTCACGACGTGTTTTTATTCTCGACTAATGTCATGTAATTTTCAGTGGGGTAATTTAAATTAACCCAGTGGGGCTTAGGGGATTTTCTTATCGATTTATTTCCCCAATATTTTGGTTCATGTATGTATCTGTGCTCAAAGTACTACTTCTGCAGTCATTGTGTAAAATGCTTTCTTCTGACTGTCATCAGTGTAGCAAGCCGTATTCTTCTCTACTTGCTTTCTCTTTCATTAGTTATCTCTGCGTTAGTCTCATCAGCATTGTCCACCTGTGTAGCCCATCTGGGCTTTAATCTTGCTCGTTGCCTGTGTGTTCAGTTTTTTTTTCTACAGCTCCATTGGAAAAAAGTCACAAATGAGTGATATCACTTTTACATGCATTAGCCGGCTACATAAAGTGCTTCTTAAAATTCGATGCCTTTATTAGCTCGGACACATTTACTTTGTGTGTTTGTTGTATTTCCCATGTACGCCTGTTGTTCAAGAAGGGGGCATCTGCATGTCGCGCAAGCAGTGCAATAAAATAATTTTACGTGAATTTCGTCTTGCTTTATGCGTGTAATAAAAGTACGCTACAAGGCATGATTACTTGGATGTTCAGCCATAGATGTAATATTTTGTGTTGCCACCTCAACAGTATTTTTGTTAGTGTGTGTAAACATGTTAAATTACACATTGGGCACGTGCCCAGTACGGGCAGAACGATTCAAGCATAGGCTGGGGAGGTTCTATGGGCAACAGTGGTTTAGTCTGTGAGGGCCATTTTTCTTGTATCAGGAACTTTACTACCACACCGATATTTTCTATGCTAAAGCATTTGCGGGGTAACCTAATAACATGTAGTGCCTTGTATCTGCACAAAAATGCGTAATTGAATAATAGTGCATAATAAATAAAAAGGTAATAGTGCCAAAACAATTAAAATGATATAAAATGCAAAAACCAAAACTGAAAATGAAATCACCGTCTCTCTAATCGGGCGTCATCGGGCAATTACCTAAACACAGAACCTTTCCGGGTTAAGAACGACGGCGAAGCAAGGCGACATAAAATCCCCGGCCATTTCCGCGCTTCTACGTGCTTCTACGTGTAGCTAGTGCCTCCAAAGGAGGCACTGGCAAGCTTTTACCAAGGACGTGAATGCCGCATTAAACGAATAATCCCACGATCTCAACTGTTCCTAGCAGCAGGAAGTTTTTGGAAAGCTTCTTAGCGATAACTGCTAATCACGTACGATCGTTTTGAAGCAGGTCGTTCTAGAGATGGTCTGTTCCGCGCCTACGGAGGCGCGGCGCATGCCAGCTCCCTGGGTCGGGCGGGCACTAGGGGACCAATATGGCGGCCCGTCAAGTTTGGCGGCCGCCGCAGCCACTGTTAGGCAACCTTGGACTCTGCTGTCGCCACCCTAAACGACGAAGGCGCGGCGTATGTAGGCTCCCTAATCTGTCGCCGCCCTGTGCAACGTTTATAGAAGCTGTTTGGCTCTGTTACTCCCCCAAAACATGGCGTCAAGTCACCATCACTTGCACCACTTTGCATGCGCAGGCTAGTCTCCCGAAAAAAAGTCCATTGTTATTCTAGTTCAACCAGTGTCACGTGAAATATTCAAACACACATACACTGCCAGACACTCGTCACCTTCCTGCGATGGGAAAGTGCGCTTCAGATAATGTCCTACGGGCTTCAAAAATATGGGGAGGCAAGGTCCAGTTCTTTGTGTCCTTCAAAAATGCTTCTACAGTCACCTGAGTACAAAGGCGAGCAACCAAGCAATTCCTGGAATCTTTGGCACAATAGCCTAACCTGCTGGCTATGCATTCCTGATGTACAGTGCAACACGCTTTATTCCATTCTTCCTTTCTCTCTCCCCTTTTCTTTCTTTCTTTTTCAGCAGGATTTAGCCACTGGAGTCTAAAGAAGTCCATCCGTGTTTTGGCGGCTTGGATGGATGGATATGGCTGTACCCGTTAGATCGGGCAGTGGCTGGCGCCACCAAGCCGTAATACCTAATGAACCAAAAACTATATTTTTTTTTTCCTTAAAAAGTGAGTTTGAGGATTCGTACTTTGCAGTGAAGAGTTTAATTTTCACTCGTGCCTTGACTTTAGCCACCAATCAGATAACCTCCTTCTAGTTAAGTCTACCCGCTTAAAGTCTATTTTGCCCTCCCGGTCCCTAAACCCCAGTGCTTTGAAAAACGCAGCACCATCATCCTGAACTATAGGGTGAAGCCCTTTACAGAACATTATCAAGTGTTCGGCAGTTTCTTCTTCCTCTCCACACGCACTGCATACTGTGTCTACCCCTTCGTAATTGGCCCGATATGTCTTGGTTCGCAGTACTCCCGTCCGGGCCTCAAACCGTAGAGAACTACCCCGAGTATTATCATAGATCCTTTTCTTAGCAATTTCCTGCTTAAAGGTTCGATAGGTCTCTAGTGCGGACTTCTTAATCATGCCCATTCTCCACATGTCAGTCTCCGTTTCCTTCACTTTCTTCTTAACCGATAGTTCTTTTTGGTTTGGCCACCTGCTGTTTTCTGAGTATTTACCAGTCAACTTCCTGGTTCGCTTCCTCCATTTCGTATCGACATTCTTCATGTACAAGTAGCTAAAAACCTTCCTAGCCCAACGCTCTTCCCCCATTTCTCTCAATTGTTTCTCAAGTTTTATCTTGCTGCTAGCTTTCCTGCCCTCAAATGATATCCATCCCATATCACCTTGTACTCCCTGATTTGGTGTATTCCCGTGAGCTCCTAAAGCAAGCCTACCTATTCCACGTTGCTTAATTTCTAATCTTGCTTGAACTTCTGATCTCATGCACAAGACCGCATTGCCGAACGTCAGCCCAGGAACCATGACCCCTTTCCATATTCCTCTCACAACATCATACCTATTGTAATTCCACAGTGCCCTATTTTTCATGACTGCTGCATTTCTGTTACCTTTAGTCGTCACGTATATTTCGTGTTCCCTCAGATACTCGGTCCCATTGCTTATCCATACGCCCAGATATTTGTATTTGTCTGTTTTCTCTAGCGTGACCTCCTGTATTCTAAGCTCACTACCTTCGTTGTCATTGAAAATCATGACTGCTGATTTTTCCTTACTGAATCTAAAATCTAACCTATCTTCCTCATTACCGCAGATGTCCATCAATCTCTGCAAATCTTCTTTGTTGTTGGCCGTTAGCACTATATCATCTGCGTATATTAGTGCTGGTAGTGCCTGATCAATAAGTTTTCCTTGTTTGACTAAAGAGAGGTTGAAGCCCAGTCCACTTCCCTCTAATTTTGCCTCTAATCCTTGTAGGTACATCATGAATATTAAGGGTGACAGGGGGCACACCTGCCTAAGCCCCCGTTTTACCTCTGCAGGCTTGGATACCTGTATTTCCCACTTTATAACTACCTTGTTACCTTTATAGATACCCTTTAAAAGATTAGTGACTACATGTTCCACGCCTAGTGTGTCCAGTATTCCCCACAATTCCTCTTGAACCAGGCTATCATACGCTCCCTTGATATCCAAAAAAAATTCCGCCATATCCACGAAGTGAATGATGATGAGTGGGCGAAGCTCCGGAGGTAAACCTGGTAAACCATGAATCCTCTGTACATTTTGCCCACTCGATTTTATTACATCGCTCCCCCTAGCGTACGTCGCCGCACTAAATCGAACGATTGCCTTCAACCAATGACACGCGCCATATGTGACATCATTCCTATTTTATAAGATCTCGCGTCTTTCATCAACTACAAGTACCGCTTTCTAGTTTATAACATCGTGCATCTTTTCATCATCAGCTACAAGTACCACCATCTAGTGAACACTGCAAGAACTAAACTAGAGGTGGCTACATACAGGGGACGGTACCGCCATCTAGTGAACACTGCAAGAACTAAACTAGAGGTGGCTACATACAGGCTACAGGGGACGCACAGCCCACGCCCTAAGGAGCTTCGCCCCTAAAATGCTAGCCACAAAGGCCTGTGTTCCTTTTCTGCTATTTCGATGCACTGCGTCAGTGAGAACAGATTGTCTTCCAACCTCCTGTGTTTCCGAAACCCATTCTGCAGTTCCCCCAGCACCCGCTCATCATCTATCCACGCCTGCAGTCTTTCCTTTATAATCTGCATCGCCAGCCTGTAGACCACTGATGTCACTGTTATAGGACGGTAGTTGTTTATGTCAGCTTTGTCCCCCTTTCCTTTATAGATCATGCTCATCCTGCTAAGTTTCCATCCATCGGGAACTTCACCATCGATTATTATTGTGCTCACTGCCTCTCTCAAAGCATGCTTAGACTTCGGACCTAATGTCTTTATCAGCCTAATTGGAATGCCATCTGGGCCTGGTTATGTACTACCAGGGACCCTTTTCTCAGCCCTTTCCCACTCTTGTTGTGAAAATGGAGCCATTGCACCACTTGATTCGTCCTTGTCTATTGTGGTGCATAAAGTACTTTGTTGAAATTTTTCTGTCACCCTTGTTCTTATATATTCAATAGCTTCGTCCCCTTCTAGCCTAGCACCTTGGGCTGTAGTTATAAAACTCTGCTCTAGGCTCGTCTCATTTCTTAGGGAGTTTAGATGGTTCCGAAATTTCGCAGCTGCCTTTCTATCTTTTTTATGTACTTCTGCCAGCCACTGAGCTCCCTTCCTTCTAATCTTTTCATTGATCAGAAGGAATGCATTCCTTCTACAGCTTAGAAAGTTTGCCCATTTTCTTTCAACTTCATCTGTCGGTTCACCCCGCTGCTTAGCATGTCTGTGTTTCCTAGAGGCTTCCTGACCTTTCGCTATGGCTCTCTTAACTTCCTCATCCTACCAACTTTTGGGTTTGTGTCTTCTTTTCCGGGGTGACTTCTCATGCGTCTTAGCAAGCTCTAGCTCAAAGAGTCTAATTAGATTCGTGTATGTCCACACTGTCTTATTATCCTCCGTGATTACTTTCTCAATTTGTTTAGTGGCTATTTCAGTTTGCCTTTCTGAATAAAAATTTTCCTGTAGTTGCTCATCTTGTCTCCTTCCCACTTTCACTGCTCTTCCAAAACTTAGCTTGATACGTTAGTGATCGCTAACCAGACTTCTGGAGCCACCTTCATCTATGTGCATTCCCCTGAGCTTATCATACATCCTATGTGACATCAGTGCATAATCTATCGTCGACTGAAGCCTTCCTATCTCCCATGTTATTTGCCCTTCGCACTTCTCGGTACTGTTGCAAATGATCAAATCAAGCCTTTCACACATATTCATGATCATTTTGCCTGTCGGGTCGGTATACCCATCTATATCTTCTAAGTGCACATTAATGTCTCCTAGTATAATTATCTCGCACTATCTTCCTAACTCCTGAATGTCCTTTGATATGCACTCTACCATTGCCTGGTTTTCCTCTCTGGCCTTTGCTCCCGTCCACAAGTACACGAAACCAAGGAGTGTCATTTGACCTGCCACTTTCCCTTTTAGCCATAAATGTTCCTTGCACTGCTGCTTGACCCTTTGCCAGTCTGTACTTTTATGAATGAATGCCCCAATACCACCCCCCTTTCTGCTGCCTTCTCTTCTATTACAATATTCCCACGCGTAGTCCGGATTGTTCGGAGGTTGTTCCATGTCCCTGAGATGTGTTTCTACAAAACCGTATACCATCGGCCTCTCTCCCCTTAGCTGTTCTTCTATCTCTTCCCACTTCAGCCTGTTCCTACCATCCTACATGTTAATATACCCTATGTCTGAATTGGCTTGGCGCTCGTGGCTACGTCTATTTATGCCCCGGACTCTACCTATCCTAGATATTGGTGCCACTTTGGAATCGTATCTGTCCATACCACCTGTCAAAGAGTCCCTGGTTGTTTTCCTCGTTACTAGCTATCCTGCACCCCGAAGGGCTCGCTTGCCCCCCAAAAAAGCTACTGCGCGTCCTGCAAGTCGCTAACCCACCTCATGACCTAGCCGCCCATCGAAGAGAATTCTGTCTCGTTGAAAACCCCCCCACCTATACACCTGTCTGTTGATTTCCACCACCTCAAAGCCTTTTTCTCGACTCATCCGCCATATCTCTTGGTTTGCCTTGACCACCGCTCTTTGCAGGTTGCTATCACGCACCGGTACCTCCGGTATCGTGCAATTCACTACCTGTACCTTAGGAGAAGTGGCGCGCATGTCATCGACGCCTTTCGCCAGTGTGGCTGCTAGTCCTGCTGCATCTTCATTGAGGACATCGTTTAAACCGCCTGAAATTATCATGAGGTTTCGTCTATCAGCTATCGTTTTGAGCTTTGCGTTCGCTTGCCTCATGACTGCTTCCAGCTTGCGTCCTGGGAACGCCCCTACTGCAACCCTCTTGTCACCTCTTACCCTCTCTTTGATGGCTTCTGTGCATCGATTTAAATTCGAGTCCCCGGCGATTATCACATGCTGTGACTTTTCAGCTGGATCGTTCTGCACCTGGGGGCTACTTGCACCTGTGACTCCGGCTGCTTTGTTCCCTCCCTGCCCCACCACTACGTTGCTGAAGCTGGGCCTCGCGACAGTTGAACCGTCTAAACCTGTTTTTTCCAAACTTGCTCGCTTTTCCTTCTCCACCGTTCTGTTTGCCGGTTCCCTACTGTTCTCTCGGTAGGTCGCTTCTTTGTTCAGCTTCGCTAGCGCTTCCTCGGCGGACTTCAGTCTTTCTCCCATTGCCCTCGTTTTCTCTTGCTCTGTCGCCAACGCAGTCTCGAGCTCGGCGATTCTCACCAGCAGTTCACTCTGGGCAACCATCATTTTCTCCAATTTTTCCTCGACCTCACATTGCCTACACTTCGCGTCAGCCTCTTCTCCATCCGCTTCTACGCTTGGGTCCACTTTCAAACCCACTCCACATCCTGAACACTTTACAGTCTTTTTAACCATGCCTTTTTGACACCAATTGTCCCTATACTCGATAATTACTAAACTCGAGCCCTGCACTTCGAAAAAAAAAGAAAGTCTATGCTCTACTAAAAAAATTTGCGTGTTCAATGTACGCGCACCTCCCCTACGGGGTGGCAAAAGAAAAAAAAAACAACAACAAAAAAATTTCAAACACACACACCCGCACTAACTAATAAATACCTGGTGTCTGGCCCCCAAAAAAGCCGTACCATAAAATAAGTGCTACAAAGATTTCAACCGCTGCCTTATAATTATAAAGACAAGCTCAAAACATGCAAAAACACTTATCTGCGCAGTCGATCCGGAGCGCTCAAAAAACACGTCCATCCACCTTGACAGCCTCTGCTTAGTTATGTTTAGAAGCGCTACTTCTGACGAACGTCGGAACTGACGTGAAACAACTTGATGTTTTTTTTTTGACAGATGGCGCCACCGTCAAAAAGTGTTTGCGAGCTTTATTATTTTTGAAAAATCTTTTGTTTGGAGCACCGCTTCGTAAAGTTAGTGAGTACTGGTGATTACAAGACACTACATGTGCAATACTTGTTGTGAATTAGCCTACAAAAGACAAAAAAAGGAAATTTGCACGAACCTGGCAAGCAGAAAAATGAGCTAAATTCACTGCTGTCCTACAAATTTTCTAATTAACTTACGACAATTTTCTCTTCATAGAAACCTAGGGAAAGGCTTGCTGATTTATTATTGAAGATTTCAGAGTTTCAGCTTGGATAGTTTTGTTCCTTCCTCGGTAATGCCTGACCAAGTAGCACCATAAATTGCCGTATTGAAGGAGTAATTAATTCAAGAACTGTTCATCAGAACACAAAACAACTTCGCGCCCCGCAGGGGCGCCGGCGCAAGTAGGCGTTTGGTGTGTAGCGACACCACGGACCCGAGCTAACGGGGGAGTTTCTACTCCCTCCCACGCCTGGCCGTGCGTGGCTTTGCCGTGTCCGGGGAAAAGGGGATCCTGGGGGTTGAGCCGACGCTGGGTGATTGTACCGTTAAGGCCCCCCGGCAGAGGCAACACACCCCTTTTGCCCCGGCTTCACGTAGACGGCACCCCTGGGCTGACCCGCCCAGGGGAAATCGGCAATCGCCTTTTCCTATCTCCCTCTCCCTACATCTTCGTCTTTATCTCTTACTATTTATCTGTTCTGTCTTCTACTCTCTTCCGTTTACTTCCAAACTTCCTGGCGGCTAGGGTTAACCCTGTGCAAATAGCCTACCTTGGACTAGGCGCATTGGGTTATGGCAGTGTTGTACGGCTGACGTCTGCAAGCTTTCAGCACCTGTAAACTTGCAGCGTCCCCTTGTTGGGCTCCGTGGTGGGTGGCCGCCAACGCTGCTGAACAAAAATAAGACAGGCATGCATAGCGCATTTCCTCTACTATCTGATCGTACCGGCCTAAAGCGGGTACGCACCGACGACATAAATCTCTTCAACCAGCCAATAGAAACTTTTCCCCACTTCCACGTCATTCACTGCGAAAAAACCGGAAAGCAAGCCAGGACCGTATCTCCTTTCGTAGTTGCCAGGTGTCTTAGTGAAACTCTCGGGGCTGGATACAAAGTAACCAAAATGGCTAGCGGAGACCTTCTTCTAGAAATTCGGGACAAAACACAGTTTGTAAAGCTAGACAGCCTCTCAACGTTTGGTGACGTACCGATCACCGTAACACCGCACAGATCTATGAACACCACTCGCGGAGTGGTATCTGACGCAGACTTACTTGACTTGACCGAAACTGAACTTTTGGAAGGGTGGAAGAATCAAAATTTCAATAATGTACAGAGAATTATTATCAGAAGAGATAATAAAGAAATACCAACGAAACATCTAATACTCACATTTGCATCCAGTAAACTACCAGATTCCATTCAAACAGGGTACACGAAAACATCTATCAGGCCGTATATACCAAACCCTCGTCGTTGCTTCCAATGCCAGAGGTATGGCCATGGCTCTAAAACCTGTCGTGATCGCCAGACTTGTGCACAATCTGGAGTCCTAGGCCACGTGTCCGAGAACTGCAAACAACCGCCACACTGTGTAAACTGCGAAGGAAACCATGCCGCATCTTCGCGCTCCTGCACATACTGGAAAAAAGAAAAAGAAATAATTACATTGAAGGTGAAGGAGAACATTACGTTTAAGGAAGCACGGCGAAGAGTCGCTCCATTCTATGGACCTATATACGCTGATGCGGCGCGTCAGGGGGCACCGCCGCACCAGCCCTCGCCACCCCTTCGGCCCGCGCAGAGCGAGCCGTCGGTTGCGGCACCTGCCCCCAAGGTGGCTGTAGCCCAGGCTACACCGCCTACTCCCAAACAGAGACCGGAGACTCCAGAGTCTTCGGGTCTCAAGGCCTCCCCTCACCAGGCGAGGCCGAAAATCCGAACTAACAGCCCGCAAGTGCGGGCATCCAGTGCCTCCGAGGAGGCAATGGATACGTCGGCACCCTTGGTGCCGAAAGAGCGGCGTGGCTCCTTGGAGCGCGCCAAGAAAACAAAAAAGCAAATAACAGGGCCTGGTGACGGCCCTGTTAAGTGAACTCAAACTCCCCGTCTAAACAGCCACTCGCTTTTCGTACACACAGCATTATTTTACATTCACCATGAACACTCAAATTATACAATGGAACGTCAGGGGCCTTCTCAGAAACCTTGACGACATCCAAGAACTCTTACACGAACACTCACCAAAAGTGCTGTGTGTACAAGAAACACACCTTAATTCAAAACACACAAATTTTCTTCGTAAGTACGTTATTTTTCGAAAGGACCGTGATGATTCCATGACATCATCCGGAGGTGTTGCCATCATGGTGAATCAAGGAATTGCATGCACACACTTACAACTCCAAACACCTCTTGAGGCAGTGGCTGTTCGAGTGGTTCTTTTTGATAAACTGATCACAATCTGCACTATTTACATTCCTCCTAGCTATCAGCTGCAAAAACGTGATTTACAGTTTTTAATTGATGAACTTCCGGAGCCTTATGTTCTCTTTGGAGACTTTAATGCGCATAGCAGGCTATGGGGAGACTCTCGTTGCGACGCGCGAGGTCAACTGATCGAACAGTTCCTTCTCTCGTCGAGCGCATGTCTCCTAAATCGAAAAAAACCAACCTATTATAATCTCGCACATAACACCTACTCCTCCCTAGACCCAAGCATAGTATCTCCATCTCTTGTGCCTCTACTCCAGTGAAAAGTCGTCAGTAATCTGTACGGAAGTGACCACTTCCCCGTAGTTTTGAGCACAACTACAGCAACTTAGTGTCCACCCAGTGTTTCCAAATGGCTCATAAACAGAGCCGACTGGGAACAGTTTTATACCATCGCTCGTATAGATTGGAGTGACATATGTACTTTAAGCATTGATGTTGCTGTCGACTACTTCACAGCTTTTTTGATTGATGCTGCAACAAAATGCATCCCACTAACAAATGGACACCCTGGAAGACGGCGTGTGCCATGGTGGAACTCTGAATGCCGAAACGCGCGCAAACAGCAAAACAGAGCATGGAGGTTGCTTCGGAACTCCCCAACAGCCGAAAATCTTGACACCTTCAAGAAAATAAAGTCTCAAGACAGGAGAACGCGTCGGCAGGCCAGAAGAGAAAGCTGGCAGAAGTTTTTGTCAGGGATCAATTCATACACACAGGAAGCTAAAGTCTGGAACATGGTCGGTAGGATAGCAGGAAAACAAGTACTCACACTTCCACTCGTAAACACTCAGGGTGACACCTTGGAAGACCAGGCAAACTTCCTCGGTGCACACTTCGAACAGGTGTCCAGCTCATCCCACTATACTGACACTTTCGAAAAATACAGAACAAGAATAGAAAAGCAGACGCTGGAACACAAATCCACTAGATACGAGGCATATAACCAAGCTTTCAGTCTAGCGGAGCTCCGAACATCCCTAAACTCCTGCAGTACTTCTGCCCCAGGTTGTGACCGTGTGGTGTATGAAATGTTAAAAAACCTACCAGCCGAAACAAGAAAAACCCTACTTTGTTTGTACAATGCTATCTGGTTTTCTGGCACTATCCCTACCTCCTGGAAAGAGGCTATTATTATTCCCATTTTGAAAGGGGGCAAGTACCATTCTTTGGCTTCAAGTTATAGGCCTATTGCCCTTACAAGCTGCTTGTGCAAAGTATTCGAAAAAGTGATAAACTGCCGACTTGTACATGTCCTTGAAACAAACAATTTGCTCGACCCATTTCAGTGCGGGTTTCGAGAAAGTAGATCCACCACAGACCACCTTGTTCGTATCGAGGCACAGATCAGAGACGCCTTTGTCCATGAACTATATTTTCTCTCTGTGTTCCTCGATATTGAAAAGGCATATGATACAACATGGCGTTTCGGAATTCTAAGAGACCTGTCCCACCTTGGTGTGCGCGGAAGAATGTTTCATATAATCGAAAGTTACCTGTCAAACCGGACATTCCGTGTCCGTTTGGGCAGTGTGCTCTCCCAAACATTTGTCCAGGAAACAGGCGTGCCACAAGGTGGCGTGCTTAGTTGCACACTTTTTATTATCAAAATGAATTCTTTGCACTTGTCCATTCCCCGCAATATGTTCTATTGTACATATGTCGACGACGTTCAGCTTGGCTTCAAGTCATGCAACTTGGCCATGTGTGAGCGGCAGGTTCAGCTGGGTTTAAATAAGGTCTCCAAATGGGCAGATGAAAACGGATTTCGACTTAACCCACAAGAAAGCACGTGTGTTTTGTTCTCTCGAAAGAGAGGCATGCACTCGGAACCTCACATTCGACTGAACGGGCAACGTCTGTCCGTCAAAGCCGAGCATAAATTCTTAGGCCTAATCTTGGACAACAAGTTGACCTTCGTGCCGTACATCAAGTATTTAAAAACAAAATGTTTAAAAGCCATGAATGTTATTAAAGTGTTGTCACGTACTACGTGGGGTAGTGATAGGCAATGCCTCATGAACCTCTATAGAAGCCTCATTCACACCCGCTTAGATTATGGGGCCGTTGTCTATCAGTCTGCTACTCAAAGTGCCTTGAAGATGCTGGACCCCGTGCACCATTTGGGCATCCGCCTTTCTACGGGTGTTTTTCGCACCAGCCCCGTAGAAAGCCTTTATGTTAAGTCAAATGAGTGGTCGCTTCATCTGCAAAGAACCTACATGTCCTTTGTATACTTCCTTAAGGTGAAAGCAGACAAGAGGCACCCCTCATACTCTACTATTAATGACTTGTCGAGCTCCATTCTTTTTCAAAACAGGCCTTCAATGAGGCAGCCCTTCTCAGTTCGCCTGAAGGGTCTAGCTGAGGACACTGGAGTGTCACTCGAACACAGTTTAATGGCTCCTGTAGCATACCCGCCACCGTGACAGTGGCAGACTATAGACTGCGCTGTGTCTTTCCTAGAAGTTACAAAACATGCACCTATTGCCCATATCCGAACATACTTTTTGGAACTTCAACACAAATATACACGTCCTGAGTTCTTCACAGATGCCTCCAAGACTAACTCCTCTGTGTCCTCGCTGCTGTCGGCCCATCCTTTTCGGATGCTGGCCCTCTACATCCACGCACAAGTATCTTCACAGCGGAAGCTTACACGATACTTGTGGCAGCTAAACACATCAAACAATTACAAATACAAAAAGCAGTAATTTATACAGACTTCCTCAGTGTGGTAACGGCTCTGCACAGTCTTAAAAAACAAAAAAAACCCGGTCCTCGTCTCACTTTACTCCATATTGTGCACACTCTACACACTCAAACAACATGTTGTAGTGTGCTGGGTGCCAGGGCACCGTGAGATCCAAGGCAACGTGAGGGCGGATCAGCTTGCTGCATCCGTCCACAAAAGCACTGCCCCTACAACCATATCAATCCCGGCCCTCGATCTTAAGCCGTCTCTCAAACGAAACCTCGGGGACTACTGGCAGAGCAAGTGGAATACACACACACAAAACAAACTACACATTATTAAACCACACCTTGGTCATTGGCTGCCCGTATCGAAATCGCGTCATACAGAGGTAACACTAACGAGACTCAGGATAGGACACACATACACGACACACACATATGTGCTGTCTGGTGGTGATCCACCATTATGTGACAGATGTGGTGAATCCTTAACCGTCCTTCACATGTTAATTCAGTGTAAACACTTAGAAACTCTAAGAAAACAACATTTTTCATTACTCTACCAACAACATATACCTTTATACCCTGCGATGTTTGTCGGTAGGGAACCGCTTTTTAGTCATAAATCATTGTTAGCGTTTTTAAAAGAAATTCATAGCTTTCATGTCATATACCCGGGCATACTGTAGCATGACCTCTCCCGAGAGGTTTTTGTTGCGGTGGCTACACAAGAAAGCACATGCCTCACGGCCCTTGGACGCAAGGGTATGAACGAGTGAGGCATTTGTGCTAATGCCATACATATCCACCATCGTCTTTTATTATCACCAACTTTTGTCATCTATTCACACCACACACACCTTTGACGGCATGGTCATGATTTTATTACTTGTATGTTTTTACCCGCCTTACTGCGAGGAATTTTATGGCCCTTATACAGCCGCTTATCACAATCATTGTCCATATTTTTAGTAAGATGAACTGGCGCTCTTTGGCCGTGAAATGGCCCTTGCGCCATAAAATATCAAACATCATCAAAACAACTTCGCGTACACATAATGTACATTGTAGCCTGGAAACCCATTCAATATTGTTGTTCTGCACAAAATAGAAAAAAGGTTATTTACTCATAAACTTTCATTCTTTTGCCCATTTTTATTAGAGTGTGCATCAATTTCTAATTGCTTTACTGGCAATATCTCTTCATAGAAACCTTGCATAACGCTTCGTTAAAAGGCTCAGCAAATTTCATTTCGTTATGCTGGACAGTTTTGCTGCACTGGCAGTACAACAAAGGCTTGTACAGCAAAAACGCTGTTTTTTGCTCACACTGTTTTAATTGCCATGAAATAACACTCCAGACTAGGCGAAATTACTAGTTTTCATTAGAAAGCGGAGAACGTAAACTTTCTAATGCAATAGAACTCATATTCTTCCATTGAGCAGAGCAAGCACAGTGAGCCAGTAAACAACGACTAAAATGTCGAGCTCTTGCCACTGGAGTGGGACCGCCACCTTAAGGAACGTGGTCTGCAGGCCAATGCTGACAATTCGAGAACCCTGACCATACTGCCGAGTGGTCGTGACAAGAAGGCCAAAGTGGACACTGAGCTCATTTACACGATCGGAGACGACCCCATCATTATCACCTCCCATACCTTGGTGTGGAAGTACTTGGGGATTCGCTTTGACGGAACGCAGGCAACCAACAACACGGTACGAGGAGATCTAAAAGTACTGCTGTTGCGATTATCAAAAGCTCTTCTGAAACCGCAACAAAAAATGGTTGCCTTGCGAACATACTTGACACCCAGGCTAATTCATCGGCTGGTCCTGGGACCTGTCTCCTAAAAGCTATTGAAGAGCCTCGATGTGATGGTGAGAGGGACAGTGAGAAAATGGTTGAATCTACCACAAGACGTGACACTCGGGTTCTACTATGCGCCCATTCCGGAAGGCGGACTTGGCGTCATGTGCCTGAGGTCAGTGATTCCGGCCCTGAGGTTGCGGTGGTTGAGGTCGTTGATACTTAGCAGCCACTTTCAATGTGCGGTGGCTGCAGGTAAAGACTTCGTCAGACGCGCTATACGACAGGCCGAAGGTTTGGTGGTGTTTCGAGGCGACAATATTGACAGTTCTGCGGCATCGCGAAGGTTTTGGACACGTATCTTTCCCCAGAGCTATGATGGCCGGCCACTGTCCCGATGTGCCGATGCGAAGGGGTCAACGGCGTGGATAGGAGAAGGCACTACATTTCTCAAAGGGAAGGAATATGTCGACCTCGTAAAATTCCACATTGCCGAAATCCCCAACCTCACCCGCCTGAAGCGAGGACAAGACGTCTCAAAGAAGTGCCGGGCCGGATGTAATGCTGATGAGTCGTTAGGACACGTTCTGCAAAGGTGCCACCGTACCCACCACCAAAGGATTGTAAGGCATGACTGCATCCTTGGATACTTGGCCAAAAGGCTTAGAGAAAAGGAATGGCAAGTCCGAGAAGAGCCGCACTACCGGACCTCTCAGGGAAACAGGATTCCGACCTTGTGTTGTCTAGGGACGGGCAGTGCGTGGTGTTAGACATCGAGGTGGTGGGTACTAGGGTGGACCTGTCAGAGGCTCATGAAGCAAAAAGAAGGAAGTACCTAAGCCCCGACATGCTGATGCACATTACATCTGAGACGGGAGCAAGGTCTCATCCGACGGTCTCATCCATTACCTTGACGTACCGAGGCACGTGGGCGTCTGAGTCTACAAGGATCCTACTTGATCTGGGCCTTGGCCGAGAAGACATAAAAGTGGCAACCATAAGATGTCTCCAGGGGGGCCTGCGGGCCTTTAGGGTGCACCAAAAGTCGACGTCTGTACGTAACAGACACGACCAGCATGGGCTCGAGTAGGCGATTTCCAACGCTGCAAGCGCAGCATTGGCAGCTAAGCAAGCTGCCAAACGGCCTTTTCAGAGTGGCAAGATAAGAAATATCTGAGGGCTTGCCTCACTCCTGGAGTAGGTGCCCAATGATGACGTTAAAAAAATAGCCAAATGCCTCGTCATCTAATTAGTGACGCGCATGAATGGATTAACGAGATTCCCACTGTCCCTATCTACTACTCCAACCACGGGAGCGGCCACGTCAGCAGCACGGGTAAGTGAGCTCTGCACATATCTACCTATAACTTTAGCAATTTTAGTTCTGGGAGGGTCAGAGTGGTGTCTATTCGTGAAAATACAAGGAGTTCAACTGCTACAAATACTGCTATTACAAACGAAAAGTTCAAATTTTATGAGCGGAGAACAGCGTGAATCTTTGAAAACAATAACAGTCGGACCACGTGTTTTTACGATCGCTTATAGCTTCGTTAATATTCTACCGGGAAACTTCTTACTTTTAAAGTTGAAAGTCCTTAGGGTTGACTTGAGGTTGCTGAAGTTTGATCAGGTTAGGTGTAATAGTTCCAGAGTTATTCCGCAATCAAAATTAGGCCTAATCACTGAAAAATAAATTGGTAATATCACCTCGCAAACGCATTTAAATTTTGTCCGCTTAATATAATAATAAACAACACCCCATAGGCTAACAGAAGGCCCAATTTCGTACACTCTAGGTCCTTGATTAAGGTGGTAATCAGCAAAATGCTCATTTCAATAAAACAATTTTTCAAAAGGATCTACAAACGCCACCGAAAAATAGCTAATACCTTCTTTTAGAGCACAACAGTCCGTTTTTTTCCGTGTAAAATAATTTTGATAGCTTAAGGTAATCGGAAGATACAGAGTTAGAAAGAATTTAACGAGAAACGCTAATAAACGTGTGGCGCCCGCGTCTTCCCTCGCCCTCGCTCAGAGGAGAAGGGCGGCTCGCCTCTCGGGGAAAGGCTGCACTCGTCAGATCGGAGCCTTGGACCACGTGTTTTTTTTTCTCTTACGATCGCTTTTGACTCTGGTAATAACCTACCGAGAAACTTCTAATTCATACAATGCAAAGCCCTAGTAGTAGACCTGTCGCCGCTCAGGTTTCATCAGGACAGGACTAATAGTTCCGGAGCAATATCGTGATCAAAATTAAGCCTAATCACTAAAAAGGGTAATTTGGTAACATCACCTCACAAACGAATTTAAATTTCTTCCGCTTAATACACTAAAAACAGAATCCCATTGGCTAACCGGGGGCCATACTCTGTACTCTCAAGGACCTGGATTAAGGTGGTATTCATAGAAATCTCATTTCATTAAAACAGCTTTAAAATAATAACCACAAACGTGACCGATACACCGCTCAAATCTACTTTTAGAATACAACAGTCCGCTTCTTTTCGTGAAAAAAGTACTTCGATAGACTCGGGCAACTAAGAGTTAAGAAGTTAGAAAGAATTCAACAAAGACCGTAAATAAACGTCGGCGCCCGCGTCTTCCTTTGCCCTTGCTCGGAGCGGCAACGTCCTGCAGTCGGGGAGGACGCCCATAGGCACGCCTATAGGAACCAAACTTTCATCCTTTTTTTTTCTCGACTGGGTCACTACAGCCAGCCAGAGTTGCGGACGACGGAAAGATAGAGTAAGCACAGAATGGGGAAGAATTCAAAATATAAAAAGACTACCAAGGCGATCTCAGGACTTCTTGAAGGGTGACCGGGTGGCAGCACCTAAGCGCACTCAGGTGGGAACGGAGACGGAGTCGTCCGAGGACGACTCGGGTGAATCCTGGGATACAGTCTGCGACAAAAGGTCACTGAGGCAGGAGCGCCGAGCACGAAAGGCCGGCAGACACATTGCCTCGCATGAATCCCAGGCAAAAGACGATTCCAGTGCAGATGAAGACAACAACAGCACTGGAAAAGCCTCAGCCGCCCTATTTCACGGAGCTGACAAAAAGGAGAAGTCATATGAACGGGAGTTTCCGACGTTAGTTTCATCTGACGCTGAAACGCCGGGGGACGAAGGGATAAGCAAGGCATCATCCTTGGCAAAATTAATGAAAGCAGACAAGAAACTGTTCAAGGCTGTCTCAGTAATTGCAGCTGAGACGGCCGAAAACGAGATAGTCGTGGCACAGCTGGATCACATAATTGATGAGATCTCGAAAAAGAAATCTCTGATTTTTGAGGCTACACACGAGGTTGCGGGCCTTCAGGGAGAGCTGCGAGCGGTCCGAGAGACAATGGGGAGGGGTCAGGGTCCCACCAAAACTATGGCAGATGTGTTACGCAGCTCTGCCCAGGGAGAGATTATTGGGCAACTTGGCTCACCCAAACAAAGAGAGGCCAAAGTGGTGAGATCAAGCACACACGGAGCAGACGAGCTATAAAAATTGATAGCACGTAACATCGACCCTTGCTCCCTCGGACTGAGAGATGTTGAAATGCGACCAGTTAGGGGCGGGGTGGTGATTTCGTCCACCTCAAAAGAGGCAATTGCCTCGCTCCAGAAGGAACTGGAAACGAATGGAGCCACTGGGAAAGCAATTGAGGTGACGCAGGGATGAAAGCTGCTACCGCAAATAAAAGTAGCCGGAATTAGTGAGAAATTATCAGACGAGGAAATCAAGGCGTGCTTGATAACCCAGAATGACCTGCGATGCACTCCAGATGATTTTGTCCTCACCAAGACTTCGAAAGGAAGGGGGGGAAAGACGAAGTGCTTCGACATCACCGGGCGAGCCAGCGAAGCGTTGAAGGGGCGGCCACACCTCAACATCAAGTGGACCCGCTGTCGCTTCTTCGACAACTTCCCACGCTGTAAAAACTGCGCTCAAGCCGGGCACGTCAAGAAGTTCTGCAAGGGGCAGCCAAGGTGCACTGACTGCGGGGGGGGGGGCACATCATCTCGGGCAGTGTGGGAACACACAGAAGAACTGCTGTGCCTGTGAATGCGAACTCCCCCTTGCGGGCAGAGACCACTCGTTCTTGAGCCTGGACTGCCCAGTGTTTAAAGTGGCACAGGCGAGACGGACCGGAGAAATAATAGCCCATCTATAAAGGTATGAAGGCCTAACTGAAATACAAACTAGAGAAGAAAGGTCCAAATACCGATAACTACGAGAAAGGAAAAAAGGGAAAAGGAGAACACTAACAACATGAACGGTACGCAATCACTGAGCATACTTCAAATAAATTCAGGCCGCTCATTCCAAGCAACAAAGAACATTAACATCACTCACTTAGATCATAAACAAGACATCTCTTTTTTACAAGAACCATACTTCTTAAAAAACAAAGTAATAGGTTTCCCATTAAAAACTCGAAATATACAGGGCAGCGAAAATCCAAAAACCGCAACTATAATACATAATGAAAACATCGAAATATTTCCCATGAGAACAACACAAACAATGATAATTGTTAAGCTAACCTGGAACAACGTAGAGTTAATAACAATAAACTGTTACTTCCCACCACAGACAGATACACTACCTCTATTACTAGAAATTGAACAATTCCTAAGCCAAATCCATCCAGGAGAAAATGTACTCCTGGTAGGTGATTTTAATTCTAAAAACACACTATGGGGAGGAGAGGTAACAGACAAGAGAGGTTTAGAATTAGCAGAATTTGTAAACCGCCACAACCTCAATGTGATCAACGATCTCCAGGCACAGCCAACTTTTCAGACAAAAAATGGAAGGAGTTGGATAGATCTCACTATTTGTTCCACGCTATCGCTCAGGCTATTAAGAACTTGGGAGGGGATGGACGAGGAAAGCTGGAGTGATCACCGGTACATCAAAGTGGAATTTTTTGACATCACCAGCACAAAAGAGAAACGTCTTACCAAAATGGGCGAAAAGAAGGTATTGGATGCACTATGTCGAGACTTATGGATCAAGAATACGGCACAAAGAAAAATAGAAAACAAGAACCAACTAGAAATTATAGTGACCCTGTGTTACGAAAAAATAGAAGACTTAAAAAAGGAATTTGCAAAGAATGTGAAGAAGGTAGATCAAAAACAAAAGCCGTGGTGGAAGCCAGAGTTGGAAATTCAGAGGAAAAAAGTACGAGCCATGCGAAGGCGATACCAAAGATGCACCGAGGACCTGAGAAATCACTTTAAATCACTTTACCTCGAAGTACTCAAACAGTATCATAAAGAAATACAGGACGCCAAGAATAAATCCTGGAAGGATTATTGCAGTAAGCAGGACAATAACCCATTCTCCTTTCCATACAAAATAGCGGCTGATAAAATAAAAAGAGAAATAGTCCTCCAGAGTCTCATAAAAGAAAATGAAGAAGAAACAAAGACCAAAGAGGAAACCATTCGATACATATTGCAAAACCTCTACGGAACTGAAGCTGCCTTATCGGAAACAATGCAAAACGACAGCATCCATAAGAAAACAGAAGACGATGCAAGTGAGATTATTGAACTAACCGAACTGGAAGTCGACCACGTTATAAATAATATTAGAAGGAAGATCAGCCCAGGACCCGACCAGATAAATACCGGATTTATACAAACACTCTACCACGCGCACAAGCAATTTTTTATTAAGATATTCAATGCAGCACTCCAATTCGGACATTTCCCTTTAGCTTGGAAAACATCAAAAGTCATTCTAATCCCAAAAAGTAGAGAACACAGCCCGCAGGCGGCCCACAAATTTAGACCCATTGCTATAAATTCTATACTCGGGAAAATCTTCGAAAAGCTCCTATATCATCGTCTCTATTATTACTTTGAAACAAATAATCTCTTCCCTGACAATCAATTTGGATTTACAAATGGCAAATCGGCCATCACCGCACTGTATAAACTAAAACGGGACATAGTTCATTCCCTCGAAAACAAAGACAATATCATAGTAATTTCATTAGACATAACCAACGCATTCGGAAATATAATTGTTGATAGGGTAAAAAAAGATTTCGGGATTTAGATATACCCAAGGATCTGAGTCAATTGGTAGTGCACATTCTAGAAGATAGATCAATCAGCTATGAACTGGGGAAAAACAAAATACAGGTAAAGCTAAACAAAGGAGCACCACAAAGCTCCCCCCTAAGTCCGTTTCTATGGAACGTAATTGTTTCCGAATTGTTAGTGGCAGAAATGCCAGAAACTACCACCATACAAGCATTCGCGGATGATTTAACACTAGTGGTTAGGGGCAAAAGTAGAGCCAAACTAGAAGCGGAGGCCGCGAAAGCACTGACGATCATACACAAATGGAGCACCCGAAATGAGCTGAACTTCAGCCTGGAGAAATGTGAATTCATTAACCTAGGGGCCGCGTATAAGAATAGATTTCCAGTCATTAAAATTAATGGCAGTTCAATTAAGAGAGTCTAACAAACGAAAATTTTGAGGGTGATATTCGACAGCAAACTTTCGTTTATGCCACGTTTAAAAATAGTGAAGCAAAGAATCCAAAGGATTACGTCTGGTCTGGCACAATTTACAGGAACGAATTGGGGTTGACCCCAAAACACCTCTGACAAATCTACTTGGGGGGAATCGAACGCATGATAGTATATAGCTTTCCAATATGGTACCCGGCAATATCCGCACGGAACAAAAATAACACAAAGAAGATAAACAGACTGAAGGCAATTCAGAGAATCCCCTTGTCAAAAATTGCTGAATCTTTTCATACAGTATCGAACGCAGCGCTAAATATTGTCTGCAACATTCCCCCGGAACACATAACAATAGAAAGAGAAAACACATTTTTTAACATCATTCATGGAGATGGAAAATACGTGTTTAATAGTCAGGCTTTCGGGAAAGAAGATATCGCCACCAAGATTCGGCCATTCCAAACATACCCAGCAATAAAGAGAAAATATGACTACTCAAAGACAATCGATGCAACTGACTACAGCTTTTATACCGACGAATCGGCTATGGGAAACGAAATTGGCGCAGCCTTCGTCATCATAGACAAGTTCGGCAGAGCAATAAAATACAAACAAATGAAACTTCCAGAACACTCAATTTCGAAGCTGAGACAGTAGTTATCTATGAAGCCATAAAAGAAATCGGTAAAATGAGCCAACCTAATACATACCAGATAGTAACAGACAGTTTATCAACACTAGAAGCTCTCAAAAACCCAAATAACACGAACCCATTCGTTCATAAAATTAGACTACAACTAAACCAATTAGAAAATATTAAGGTCAGACTTGTATATACGCCGGCACATATGGGAACTACAGGTAACGAGCTTGCCGACTAATTGGCTAAGGAGGCGACCGAAGAGGGCGAAGAATACTCAGTTTCAATGTCAATATCATTCATCAGAGATGAACTTCGAAAACAAGGCATGCATGAATGGAATAAATACTGGAATCTGCAAGGCAAAGATTTATACACTTACCAATGGATAAAGAACACACAACTCATCCCAACATCTTTCCCACCGAATTACTGGTTAGTTCAGGCAGTTACAGGACATGGCCGTTTCCCTTTTTATTTCAAGCGATTTGCCAAAACAGACCTTGAGCAATGTGCGTGCGGAGTTGAAGCACCATCATTCGACCACTACTTAGACTCATGCAAATTAACAGCTAAAGAAATTCAAAAATTGAAACAAAAATACACCAAACCATCTAACTCCAAACTGGAGATTATTGGGGACGAAGAAAGCATTGAAGTGATAAAGAAAATAGTTCAGAATATAAACGAAAAAATTTTACAAGCATAACAATACATCGGTGCTCATTGGGACTGGAAAATTCAAGGTATGAGTCATAAGAAAAAAATTAGAAAGTAAGAAAAATTTCTCACAACAAACCCAAGTAAATAACTCCCCTCCGTGGCTCAATTTTGTCGTTGGGAGGGGCAATTACTGCACGAAATTACATGGATACGCGCCATGGTTAACTCTCGACACAGAAAATATCAAGTGCCACGTTCTTTCATCACCGCAATGGGTTGTTGGTAGATCTGGACCAAAGAGTTCACCAATAGATCCCAGACCCGAACTTCATCAATAAGCGGGGTTGTTGGTAGATCACGGGCACCGAACCCTACCTAGGATCTCAGACCCACGCTTCCACGAGCGGGGTCGCTGGTCGATCAAGGACATTAGGTCCCAAGCTAAGATCCCAGACCCACGCAATCTCCAAGAAGGAACACCAGCAGTAAAAAAAGGAACAACACGGCACAACCAAACGTACTCAGGAGGAGATTCGTGCACTCACCCCCGGCTGGCATGTTTAAGCCACGGAGGCACTGAAATACCAAACATTTAAATTACCCCAATTCAACCATAAACATTTCTCTCCCAGTGAGCACCAAAGTCAAACACAAAGAACCACTTCAGGAATTGTGAGGCCATCAGAGAGTAGGGCGAAGGGAAAAACCAGGTGAATATAAAGGGGCGACACCATTAAAAGATAGGGCAGCCGCGCAACAGAACGCTACACAAAATTCGACATTATAGGAGTTTGCCGCTAGTGAACGGAACCACAGAGGATGAACGGAACCACAGAGGAATAGGGAAGAGAAAGAGGAAAAGAGCAGCAACATGAACAAACAATAAAGAAAAGACAGAAGAGCAAAAAAGAACATTGAAGCAAGATCATAGAATATCAACCAAGTTCGAGTAACAGAACCGATTGGCTGGCAAGCAAACCAACATACATAGCAGGAATAAAACAAACAAAACCCACAGAAAAGAGGTAACGAAACAGGTTCCACCAGCCTTCTAATCATAACTATCTCCCCTTAGAGCTTCCACAACAGGTAAGAGCACCTTGCCCACACATAGCTATAAATCACCACCTAAATTAGGATAACATTACAACACACATTCGGTCGACAACGACACCACATTAGGAGCAAAGGGTGGGATGGGAGGGTAAGCAGATGAATAATACGTGAGGGCTACATCTTTGAGGGCGACATAGGGAAGGGCGGTGAGATCCGGTGGTAAACAGGGAGGGGGAGGGGGGATAAAGCGGAGGCCGCACCCGCTGCCTCTGCTCGTGGTAATAAAAGTTCTTGAGGACGCTGGAGACAACAGATTCTCAGGGAGCAGCCTGAGAAAAAATCCGGGCGAAGGACACACAGAATACGGCAGAGAAGGTGACGAGAACGAGATTTCGGGCACGAAGACTGCGGCCAAACAGCAGACACCCAGAGAGCCGATGAAGAAAGGGCCGTGCAGGAGTGCGGCGGAGCAAGAGCCATGAGAGCAGAAATCAGGCATCAAAATGTGAAGCAAGAAAGCAAAGTAACCATGTATCGAGATTGTGCTAAGCATACAAATAAACATCTGCTGTCTGGGTCCGCTTCCGTGGCTGGGGTGACTCTAGATGGTAGATTACATTTTTTTCCTTTTTTTCTTTTTTTTCCTTTTAAAAAACAAAATTTTTCTTTTGGCGGAAGCCCTATTCATTTATTTTTAATTGATTCAAGCCTGTTATGCCACGGTGGCACGGGCAGAGGCACATTATTTTATGTTCTTTTATCACTGCCTCACCATAATTTTTGTTTCTATCTACTGCACGGGCAGAGGCACATTATTTTATGTTCTTTTATCACTGCCTCCCCATAATTTTTCTCCCTATCTACTATCTAGCGAAACCACAGCCAAGGGAACGGGCTTGGCAAAATCAGCGGGGAAAGAAGACCCTGTTGAGCTTGACTCTAGTCTGACTCTGTGAAGAGACATGAGAGGTGTAGTATAAGTGGGAGGTCACGGGATACGGCCTCGTTTCGGCAGGGTCCTCGTGGCCGCAAGTGAAATACCACTACTCTCATCGTTTCTTTACTTACTCCGTGGAGCGGGAAGCGGACCAATGTGTTGTCCACGCTTCTAGCGCCAAGCGATGGGCCCTCGGTTTCTCTTCGAAGTGCCGGTTGGACCTGCGCGGCCTGTTCCGAGGACAGTGTCAGGCGGGGAGTTTGACTGGGGTGAAAAAGCACGCGCGCTCGTGCTTTTGGACGGTTGCCCGCTGCATCGGCTCCTGAAAGATTTCGCCGAAAGGCAAGTTTTCACCTCTTCCTGACACCTTTTCTTAGTGGCAGGCTCTTTTTGAACATATCAGGACTCGCCCCACAGAGAAATTGGGAGCTGGAACGGTCATTTTGACCGTTATTTGATCGAGAGAGGCGATACCGGGGCACGGCCAATGGCGGGTATGAGCCGGCCCCACTGTGACAACTAGTCGGGCCATACACGAAGTTTCGCCCGACGGGGCGGGTTCTCCCGCCGTAGGACCTTCTTCCAATACGCCAACTCATGGTTTTTCGCCGGAAGGCGATAACATTTTAGCAGATTTGCAGAACCCGACGGAACAAGAGGCGACGAGAGGCGTTGAAAGCACACAACCCGATACTGCCCAAGCCCATTCCTGTCCTGTGAGACCAACAGCGGGTGCGAGCGAGGAAGAAGACGCCGGATCTTCTGTTTCTGAGGTCACCGCGGTCGGGATCGGACACAGGGGGGACCCGGGCACTCGGATGCAGACTCGGGCGCGTGAGATCGAAGATGAGATCTCTCGTTTCTGCGCGGACTCGGTAAACCGCATCACGGTGAGTGCCCGAAACTACATAATGTCCAGGGTCTTCGAGCTGGTAAACCTGTGCTCCGACATGCGGGCGGACGCGGCCACGGAGCGGGGCGCGGCCCTGGCACTGCAGGGGCAGTTGATAGACGTGCGCCGGGAGATCGCCGGCCTACAGAGACAAGTGCTAGTGGCGGAGGGACCCCCGGTAGGAGACATCCTAGGCGGCCTGGCGACGGCTCCCGCAGTTGGTCCTGCACATGCTGTGCTTGCTGCTGGACCTGGCGTCCAGGTGACGACGGGCGCCACGCCTACTGGTCCAGCTGTTCCTGGTGGTCAGAGCTACGCCGCAGTGGTCCGGGCGGGCAGGCCGGCCGGCATTCCTGGTGCTGGGCCGGCTGGTCCTGCCGGACTCGTTGGAGCTGCTCCTGGCAGGGTGTCTGGCGTCAGACACGAACATGTGGCGTTCCTGACACCGCTTGGAGCGACGGAGGCGCCGGCACGTGACGTGGTCCGACTATTAAAGACGAACATCGACCCTGTGGCAAAGGACATTCGGGACGTCACGCTAAGACACACCAGGTATGGCGTCACGGTCTTCACAAACAATGCACAAACACTCACAAACATACAGAACGCCATTAATGAAAACGCAGTCACGCGCGCTGCCATGACCATTCGAATCCCCGCCCGCCGAAACCCCCACGTCAGGTTTTCAGGAGTAGACCCCGACTTAGGACCCGAGGAGTTCTTGAGACTCCTCGACGAACGCAACCCCACCCTCCAGATAGGGGTAGATATATCGAAGGTTAAGGTTACATTTCGAGAACGTGGGGGAACCAAAGCCTACGTGGTAGAGGTCGACCCGGAGGCCTTCCGCAGAATCATGGCCTCCCCGCGGTTATCGGTCGGATGGGCAATGGTACACGCATCAGAAGATTTACATGTGCCCACTTGCACCTTCTGCGCGTCTTATGGGCATGGTAGAAGTTCGTGCCCCGTCGCAGCGGACCTGACCAAGGCCGTCTGCACGAAGTGTGGGGCCGAAGGCCATGTGGGGGCCGCATGTCCCGTTAGAATGGGTGACGCGGCAGTCTGTTGCGCGGCCTGCCGTCGGGTCGGGTTGGAGGCGGCTGGGCACCCGACCGGCTTTTCGGGATGCCCGTTGCTACAAGAGAAGGTGGCGAGGCTGAGGGCGCGCACGCACTATGGCGGCGCGTAACGGCGAGGGTAGCGCCGTGGGGGGGGCTACGGGGAGGGTCATTGAGTCTGGCATTCATGCAGGTCAACTTGGATCACGCAAGGTTCTCTTTGAGTAATTTGTGCGATCGCATGATAGAAACCGACACGCATATCGCGGTAGCGTGCGACCCATATAGACCAAAGGGGAAAATGCCCAGCCTACCTGCGGGATTTACGGCTTTTGCCTGCGAGGAAGACCCGGCGGCTATCGTACTGGTGAGGCGGCCACCGTTCGACCTGTGCCCCGTGAGGTTGTCGAAATATGTGGTGGGAGTCTATGGGCAATATCGCGACTCACACTTTACTATAGTGTCGGTCTATGCTCCGCCATACAAGCCGATGGACACGACCCTCCGGGTGGTTCAGGAAGTGGTGTCGCAGTCGCGTTCTTCACACGTCATTGTAGCCGGTGACTTTAACACCAAGCACCGAGCATGGGGTCCCAGAGCCGGGGACGATAGGGGCGCACAAGTCATGGAGTTCGCGGCCGCGGCAGGACTGATAGTAATGAATGACCCACAGTCCGAGCCGACGTACGAGACGGCATACGCCACCAGCTGGATTGATCTCACCCTGGCGACGCCCTCGGTCCTGATGGCGGGATACACATGGACCGTACGCTCCGATATCACGTATTCTAAACATAAAAACATAGAAGTTCGAATAGGATCAGACGAAAGAGTAGCCCACAAACGCTTAACAAGGTACGCTCAGCAAGAGCTCTTGCGCTCGCTAGAGAGGGAGCCCTGGTTCGGGAAGATCATATGCTCGCAGCCACGGTCCCCAGAGGCATTAGATTTCATCATGGGGGCCTTTTACGGAATTTTCAATAAACACCTGCGAAGCCAGCTCAGGCCAGTTAAGTCAAACGCCAAGGGAAACTCCTGGTGGACACCAGTGCTGGCACTAGAGCGAAAAAAGGTAAACGCAATGCGGAGACGTTTTCAAAGAGCAAAAAGCGACGATGTTAGAGCCCTCCTCAAAATAGACTACAGTCGCGCATTGGCACGGTTTCGTCTGCGGGTCGCGGAGGCAAAGGCCCAATACGAAAAAGAATGCCATATGGCGTGTTTGCGCGGAAACGTCTTTTCGACGTCATATAGAGAAGCCTTCGGCAGAAACCGCCCACCACGGTTCTTGCCCCCGCTGAAGCGAGCTGACGGCTCGATGACTGCGACACATCTCGAGTCGGCGGCCCTCCTACTCGAAACACACATCGCGGTGGACGACTCGAGCAAAGACTTGCCCGAGCACGCCGAGGCCAGGCAAATGGCCGCAAGGCCATACAGTCTTAACGAGGTTGATGTCCCATTTACCGAGGCGGAGGCACGCGAGGTGATTGGGGCGATACCACCACGTTCGTCGCCGGGGCCAGACGCAATAACGCCGCTCCTCGTGAAGGGCCTATTTAAATTGCATGCGCGATTCGTGATGTTCGTACTGAACGCGGCGCTCACGCTTGGATATTTCCCTCGCTGTTGGCGCCGCGGCATGATAATTTTCATCCCGAAACCCGGCCGGCCCCCCGAGCTCACAACGTCATATAGGCCGATATGTGTGAATTCGGTTCTGGGCAAGATCCTCGAACGACTCCTGAACGGCCGCCTCTATCACTTTCTATCTAAGCACGGGCATATCCACGACCATCAATATGGATTCATACACGGTAGAAGTGCGGTGATGGCCTTAGTTCACCTAAAAGAGACTCTCTTACAGCTGAGAGCCTCAAAGACGCCCGCGGTGCTCATGTCAATAGACTTCCAGGGCGCTTTCGATAGCGTATGGCACCCTCGAGTGCTCGGGTTTTTCCGCGAGCGCCGGGTGCCGGCTAACCTGTACCACATGCTCAGGACGTTCCTACAACAGCGGTCGGTGGTGTTTCAATCAAACGCTGGCGAACTGGTGGCATACCCCTCGATGGGGAGTCCGCAGGGGTCCCCAATCTCGCCCATGCTCTGGAACGTGGTGATTCACGACCTGTTGTGCCTCCCACTCCCTACGGGCGTCACAATTCAAGCGTTCGCCGACGACACCATCGTTGTCATTCCGGCGAAATCACGAGAGCACTTGGGAGAGGTTGGGTCCACAGTCTTAAAAAACATAGTGAAGTGGACCGTTAGGGCAAGGGTCACCCTCAGCACGGAAAAAACATACTGCGTGCTATTCTCTAACGGACACCGTGGTATCGAGAAATGGCGCCCGTGCATACGCCTAAACCCGGCGGACAAAAAACTTACGTACAAAGACTCCTTGACGATACTCGGAGTCGTCTTTGACACTCGGCTCTCTTTCTCTAAACATGCAGACTACCTTAAAGAAAAGACCGAACTGCTGGTTGCGAAGATCGGGGTACTTTCCGGAATGCAGGGTGGACTGTTGCGTCCCGAACAGAAGGTGACGCTGTATAGGAACGTCATTCTACCGGCCATTATGTACGGTTCACCAGTTTGGTGGGACGCGATATGCCCTGACTGCCGCCTCAAATCCCGCGTTACCTCCCTGCAGCGCGCGATTCTACTTAATTTGTTGGGGGCGTTCAAGACCACACGAACGTCGGCACTTCAAGTGCTCATGAGAGCACCGCCCATCGCGCTAGAATTGGAAAGGGCCAATGCGGAGTTTGAGCTACTCATCGCTCACAAGCCAATTCGTTACGGACAGCTGTCCGTGTGTCCAGATCGCCTCCTGCCCACACTGGACGTCTGGCAGGAACACCCCGCGGCCCGATGCGCCTTCCGCTTTTGTCGACTCACGAGGGACGAGGCGCGACGAATGGCCCGCTTGCCGGGATTACACATTTATACGGACGGTTCGTATATCGATCGCCTGGCAGGAGCGGCGTTCATCGTATTAGGACAGAGTGAGCGCATCGGAGCGGTAGGAAGATACCGAGTTGAGAATGCCACGAGCGCGTATTGCACGGAGGTCATAGCGTTGATCGAGGCGTTGATATACATTAAAAACAAGTGCTCAGCCGCCACGGTCAGACTATATACAGACTGTCTGTCGCTGCTACAGGCGACATCTGAATATAAGACCACCGACACGAGAGTCCGGGATGTGAAGGCTCTCTTAAAAGAAATTTCAGACACGACAAAGATTACACTCTATCAGGTACCGGGACATTCCGGCCTGTTCAGAAACGAGCTGGCGGATTTTCTCGCAGCTCGCGCGGCACGATTGGGCGACGCGAGGCAGGCCCCGCTCACTCCGAAAGCGGTCCGCAGTATGCTTAGGAGAGGGCAACTGCGCCGCTGGGAATCTGAATGGAGGCAAAACAACGCCGACACGGACCTTTTTAAGTGGGTACCACACATATTAGATGCGCCTTCTTGGTTTCCGCCCAACCGAACCCTAGTGACCCTGCTAACGGGGCACGGCCGATTTCATTCGTATTTCCACCGATTTAATCTGCTCGCGAAACCCGTCTGTTCGTGCGGTGCAACATGTGAGGGGACTGATCACTACTTGTACGATTGCCCCCTTACGACACCGATAACACGGGAAATTGAAGCACGAGCCGACCACGACCAAAGGAGATATCCGTTTATGTTGCGACACGCGAGAAATCGCGCACTGTTGATCCGACTAGTTAAACTGGTCGGAGACATGATCCCAGACCTCGCTTGATTAAGGACTGCATTTCGCGTCACCTGTTCTTGCGTTTTGTACGCGGAAAAATAACGGGACGTTACGCATTAAAAACTGAACACACAAAAAGAACACACCCGCGCGATTGGGGCGATGTGGGGGCAGGGTCACCCTGTAGGCCATGTACTGGCGAGGGTGAAAACCTCGGCGGCCTCTGCCTTGCCACATTGCCCCTGTCAGCGGGCAAAGACTGAGGTGAGATCGTGACGCCATCATCGTCCGACATCGCCGGACAACAGTCATCATCGTCGGTTTTTTATATTGTTACGGGAAAGAATAATTAACCGAGAGCTGGTCTTGCTAACGGCTTCGAGAGCGTCCAGTCAAGCAGGCCAACGGGAGAAGCTTCAGAGTCCAACCCACTACAACCACGTTGTCGTCTTCTTCATTTGGGTGCCAATTCAGCTGTGTCGGTGCGACAGTTCCATACACGTATCAATATGTATAATTTTTTTTATTTTATTTATTTTCATTTTTTGGTTTTTTGTTTTTTTATTTTTTTATTTTTTATTTTTTCTTTATTTTATTTTTTTAAACAATTCATTTTTTCTTGCTGGGCTGGTCCCAGCCAAGTCTCCTTGTGAATTAATAAACGCCCCGCGAGGTATCTGTGCTCGTTGCGCCCTTAGGACATAATATGCGTTACTGTGGCCCACCTTTTTTGTTCTTTCAATATCTGCTTTTTACCTAAATTTGCGCTTTGGGTATTTTTAAAACCCCATTTCATTTATTTTATATTGGCATTAAACCTGGTATGCATTATGCAGGGACAGGTTCTCCCACACCTTTATTTTTGGCTTTCTTTTTATCGTAGCTGGGAATGAAGTTTACCGGGGTGGTACATCTGCCAAACGGTAACGCAGATGTCCTAAGGCGAGCTCAGCGAGGACAGAAACCTCGTGTAGAGCAAAAGGGCAAATGCTTGCTTGATCTTGAATTTCAGTGCGATTCGAGACCGCGAAAGCGGGGCCCCTCGTTCCCTTTGGCTTCAAGAGTTTTAAGCAAGAGGTGTCAGAAAAGTTACCACAGGGCTTCTGGCTTGTGACGTGCGCGTGCTGGCTCGTGCTCCTGGCTGTTCGGCGTTCACTTCGCTGCTGCTAATTTTTGAGCAAACAAGAGTAATTTTGAATTTTACGCTTCCTATTCTTAGCAGGGGCTCTTTTTAAACATACAGGGACTTCATTCGACACGCTGGTTTGATCAAAAAGGTGGGTTTTATATTATTATTCTAGATTTCTTTTCTGGCCTATTGACTTCTGTGGCCATTATGGCTGCCCACGTAAGTATGCGCCATGGGTGAGCCAACACAGGCTCCTTCGGCGATCATTTCCGTGGGCAGGCCATCAGTTTCTACCATGGATTCCGGTTTTTCTCGCGACAGTCGCGTCTCGTTGCCCAACTTTACGTCGGACGACACGTGTGAGACTTTTATAGCTGCGCCCGGTCTTGCGACCCGACTGGACTCTGGCGCCGGCGGGGGGCCTTCGGGTGCGCCGCTGTCGGGGGCTCCATTGATGCGGGTTTAGCCGCCTTGTAGTCGCAGATGACGGTGCACCAGGACAAAATAGAGGAAATTTTATTCGAAGATAAAACAAAAATTTCGAATGGCCAGAGAGCACTAATAATAACTGAAACAAATGCAATGGTAAACATTTTCGCTGAGTTTCAAGCGCAGGGGACCTGGAGAGATGAAGTGGTGAACGAGCTCCGCCGTCAGCCGGACGACGCTCGTCAGGAGGCGGCGGAGGTACGACTACAGGTGGCACTCAGAGGTGCGCCCGCACCCGGTCGCTGCTTCGCGGTCGTGGTGACCGGCCTTCGTGACGACGTTGCGGTCTTGCCGGCGTCCGCGGGTGTACCGAGAATTCGCGGCGCGCCTCAGAGTCTTTCAAGAAAACCACAAAAACAACCGGTGCCCCCACAGCACATCGCATTTATAACAGCGCTAGGTGACACACGACCACCAACGAAAGATGCTTATTGCTGCTCATAACGCGTATTAAGCCATCACTAGCAGGAATCGAACACTGCGACAGATGTGCTTAGGTATTAAGTTCTCGCGACAGAAAGATCGTCACTCGACAATTTAAAAGAAGCTATAGAGAACACTTTCATAATCTGTTCCGCTGTTACGGTTCCCATTCCTGCGAAACGTAAGCCGTATGTCAAGTTAAGGGCAGCTGATCCGGAAGTTTCTGCATCAAGACTGCCACAGGAACTCAATGACAAACTCTGGACCCAATCTTGACTTTCCACTACAGCAGTGAAAGCTGCATTTAAGGAGAAAACATGACGTTCATACTAGAACTCAAACCGGAGGACTTTCGTAAAGTTATGTCACGAGAAAGATTATGTGTAGGCTGGACGTCGGCTAGAGTGAGTGAAGATGTTCACGTTTCTCTATGCACGCATTGCGCCACCTACGGACATACTCGCAGATACTGTCCTGGGAAAGACAATGCCGTAAAGGCAGTTTGCACGAGGTATGCGGGAAATCGTACTGCACAAGATTGTACGGAAGTACAATCAGAAACAACTTTCTGTTGCACGCCTTGCAGACAATACGCATGGGTAAGTACGCCGCATTTTGCAGGACATGCAAACTGCTCATCCTTTTGGGAAGAGTTGCACGACTTCGTGCGCGCATAGACTATGGAGCGTGAAGACAGTTTCTTTTCGCCGTGTCTGGAGTTCGTCTCCGGCAGATGGCAAGTTCACGGGTTCTTCAAATTTAAAGGGTGCGAGCTGGCGCGAAGGCTTCGGGTCAGTTCGTGTGAATTCTTTCATTCCTAAATTCCTTTTCTTCTTCTTCTGGTCAAATCGAATATCTCCTATTTTAATATTATAGGTTACTTATTGCAATCTTTTTTCTTTGAGTTTTCATCATTCATACTATATTATAACGTCTTCAAATTCTTCTTCCTTCTCTTCTTTATTATTTCACGGAAAACTACATAACTCTCCGAGCTTTTATGCATTTAATTTTCCTTTTCTGTTCACACGTTCCACGGTCCGCTCTCCCAAATTTGGATACGGTGGCACATACATTGCATCATTTGAGATGCAAACAATGCGTCACCTGTTCGCTATCGCAGAAAGCTCTAGCACCAAAGTCAACATTTGGTTCGACAGATGGCGTCGGCTTACACCACATGCAACACAATAGATTTATTCTATGCATTTCTATCATTGGCTCATACCACTAAACTGTCATAGTAGCCCGGCACATACCTGATACGACTTTAATTATACCATCTCATGGCTTCCTCACTAAATCTTAAATTTATTCAAACAAACTTGACCATTCGGAATCTACAACGCAGAGATTAGTTCATACCACTAAATTGTCATAGTAGCCCGGCACATACCTGATACGACTTTAATTATACCATCTCATGGCTTTTTCACTAAATCTTAAATTTATATAAACAAACTTGACCATTCGGAATCTACAACGCAGGGATTAGTTTACGTAATAGACAAATTTCATATCGACATAGCCATTGCTTGCGATCCACACATCAGACGAAAACAAATACCTGGCATTACAAACACAAACTTTAAATTCACAGCACCAGACGAACCAAAAATAGTTATTTTCGGAACACTTAGGGATTACGATTGGTTCCCAATTTTAATACACACACATGTAATTGCAGTTAGAGGAACGTCGCCATCTGTCGACTTTTTACTATTTGGTGCATATTGCCCAACACATAACAACATACATATGTTTCTAGATATCGTTTCAAATATAATTAAGGCGTCTCCTACAAACAGATGGCGTCGGCTTATACCTCATGCAACACAATACATTTATTCTTTGCATTCCATCATTGGCTCATACCACTAAATTATCATAGTAGCCCGGCAAGTAACCGATACGACTTTAATTATACCATCTCATGGCTTCCTCACTAAATCTTAAATTTATACAAACAAACTTAGACCATTCGGAATCTGCACTGCAGGGATTAGTTTACGTAATGGACAAATTTCATATCGACATAGCCATTGCTTGCGATCCACACATCAGACGAAAATACATACCCGGCATTCCAAACACAAACTTTAAATTTTTCAGCACCAGATGAACCAAAAATAGTTATTTTCGGAACACCTCGTGAATATGATTAGTTTCCAATTTTATTACACACACATGTAATTGCAGTTAGAGGAACGTCGCCATCTGTCAACTTTCTACTAATCGGTGTATATTGCCCACCACCTAACGACATAAAGATGTATCTAGATATCGTTTCAAATATAGTTGAGACATCTCCCACGGAAGACATCATTCTTGCCGGAGATTTCAATGTAAGAAGTGTGATGTGGGGTCATCTACCATCGGACATGCGAGGCAATGCGGTAGTGCAAATGCTCTCACAACATTTCTTACATGTTCTAAATGACCCAAACTGACTACCTATATTTGAAACGGAATATTCGTCGAGCTGGATAGATATTACAACTGCCAGTAACTCCCTCGTTTCAATGGGATATGAATAGAAAATTCTAGACAGAGATATGTTTAGTGATCACAGGTTAATTTTGTTTTCTTAATCTGATGCGACCAAGTCATTTACAAAGAAATTAACATTTCTTGGAAAAACAACAGTTCTCGATTAGTTAAAAATGATGACTGGTTTTCTAAAGTAACTGGAGGAGACCTTAAATCAGCAAACGCATAAGATCTCACCCTACAAAAACTCTATGACAAATATAATTCACTCGTGACAGCAAACCTACGAAACGTCCACAATGGTGCCCACAGGGCTAGCCTGGTGGAATAAAGACCTGCACCCCGAACGAAAACATGTAAGACGATAACGTAGAGCTTTCCAGCGGGCGCGCGATCCGTATATGAGGGAAGAACTTAGTTCTTCATATTTGGCAGCGCGCACCATGTATAAAAATATCAGGAGAGCGCAAGAAGCCGCACTAAAGCGATTTTGTACAGATTGCTCCAAACTATCCACGTTTGGTGCACAGTAAAGAATCGCTTTTAATAAAATCAAATCACTGATTCAATTGCCTCCATTAAGGAAACCGGATGGTGCGCTCGCCTGGAGCGTACTAGAATCGGCATCTCTACTTTTAAGCGCTCAGGTACTCAAAGACACCGACGAATCAGATGCAGATAACTACCAGGAAAGGAGAAGAATATTGGCCGTTAATGCAATTTCTAAGCGTGATGATCGTCCATTCACAAGTTTGGAAATAAAATCAGCAATTGCAATGTGTGAAGGCTCCAGGGCTGGATGTTTTCACTCTTACCACAATTGAACATCATTTTGAACATCACCCAAATTTCTTTGTATACATTATACTGGGCATTTTGATTAGGGTAATTTCCGACGATTTGGAAATCTGGAAAAATTATTTTCATCCCAAAACCCGGTAGTCTATCCGTCCATCTATACGTCCGTCTATCCGTCTGTCTATCCGTCCGTCTATCCGTCCGACTATCCGTCCGTCTATGCGTCCGTTTATCCGTCCGTCTATCCGTCCGTCAGTCTATTCGTCCGTCTAACCTTCCGTCTATGCGTCCGTCTATCCGTCCGTCTATCCGACCGTCTATCTATCCGTCTCTCTATCCGTGCGTCTATCTATCCGTGCGTCTATCTATCCGTCCGTCCATCTATCCGTCCATCTATCCGTCCGTCTATTTGTCCGTCTATCTATCCGACACATATACGGATCTACGACACAACATGGCTAGAAGACACATCTTCTTATCGACGAATAGTTATGAATTTATTATTTGGCAAAATTTTGGAACGTCTTCTAAACTCCCGCCTTTATTATTTCTTAACTTGAAATAACCTAATCCAAAACAATCAATACGGCTTCACAACTGGTAAGACTGCCATCATGGCCCTTTACAATATAAAACAACGGTTAAAACAAAACAAGCAACACAAAACACTAGTGATGCTAATATCTTTAGATTTCAAAGGGGCATTTGATTCCGTGTGGCACCCTCTCGTTCTAACATTTTTCAAAGACACCGATGTCCGAGAAACCTATGTCATCTCCTGACATCATTCCTCACTAATGAAAAAATCGTATATAGAACCAAAGTGTCGCCAGTATACGATACACCAACTTTAAGAAGCCCGCAGGGATCCCCTATAAATCCACTACTGTAAATGGGGTCATCAGTGGACTACCAAAAATACCATCACCACGAAACGTTAAAATACAAACATATGCTGATGACACAGTGATTACAATATCGTGTGAAACTGAGTCCGCCTTAGAAGGAACGGCAGCCGATGTACTACTAAAAGTACGTTTTGGGCGTACGTGGCTAAAGTGACGGTCAATCCGTCTAAGTCGGAATATATGATTTTTCCGAATGGCCAACCTTCAATGTGAACAGAAACATTTAACGTAATCATGGGTAATGGACGGCCACAGCGCAAAGAATCACTTCGTATATTAGGAGTAGTATTCGATTCAAGATTAGGATTTAAATTATGTAGATTACATCTGCCTAAAGTGAGAAAACTTGGTTCCAAAAATATTAACATTTTTTTTCAAATTCAATACACAAAATAACATAAATCGGCAAAAATGTTATGTAAACAAGTCGTTTTACCGTCCATTACCTATGCGGCTCCAGTGTGGTGGAAGATCCACCTGACTCCAATCTTAAGGAGAAGATCATTCCTGCACACCGATTGCCATTAATTGCGTTAACTGGGGCTTATCGTACAACTAGAATGGCAGCTGTACAGGTTATGGCAAGGGCACCTCCTATTGAATTGCAGCTTGAGCGCCTTTGTACTGAGTTTTCCTTGTTCGTTAGAAGGCAGCCCACTTGCCATGGCCCGAATTATTCATACCAACTAATATTCAGTATGCAAGAAACCCATGGCAAGATCACCCTGCAGATCGGGCATGCTCTCATTCATATACCAGATTAACGCGTCATGAGATCAAGATCGCGACAAATTGACGTTCACTGCGTGTTTATACAGATGGATCATACACGTCTCATGCGGCAGGTGCAGCATATGTAATTTGAAATTACAGACAAAAATTCTTAAAGTTGTCCAATTTAAAATATTTAATGCAAGTAGTGCGACTGCACAGAAATATCAGCACTGCAAGAGGCAGTGCTGATATTGAGTTTTCGAACTAAAGAGTTCGAAAACTTATTCAGTTCGAAGTCCTTGGAACAAAAAGTCTGAATGATACTCTTCCGAGAATCACTCACTCAAAGTTCAGCGCTGTTGTCGTTCCGCTGCCCCCGAAGTTTCTCTTCCGGGAAACCTTGCGTCTTCATTTGGCCGCTCTTCAAGCACCAAACTTATTCGCCGGTAACATGTCGGCTTCCCACGCGCAGCTGTTGCCACGCGTCTTCGCTCGCTGGCGGTAGACACACACTCTTCTGCTTGTAGCACGAGTATTCACCCCTCAGGTGGCTATCCTCTTCATTACCTGCTTTGTCGCTAAAGACAAAACCTTCTCCAACGACACGACGGAAACACACTACGCACTCTGGCGCATACTTTCTTCTTCTTCTCTGTCACTGAGGACAAAAGGCTTCGCCGACAAGGCAGAACACCCTACGCACTCTGTCTCAGAATTCCTTCTTCTCCTGATCTCCCATCTCTGCTACTCGGTTAAATACCTTTCACTCTAGATTTCAGAAAATTCTCATCTTTTCGTCGGCGCGATGCACAGTCTGGGCTGGGGAAAGCGCGATACGGTTCGAGGGCCGTCCGCGACTCGTGACGCAACTCTGCATCACCACGCCTTTTTCCCTCGAGAACCTTCCAGGGCTTGCTCGGCCACCGATGTAAGGAGGATGGTCGGCGAGACTATGCTTCCGAGAGGAGAGGGACAGCGTGCCCGGGGAGCCTTTGGTTGTTTGTTTTTTTTTCTTTATCCTTGACCTTCAGGCGCCTCTTTGCGCTTGGTATCGTTACTGTCGCTAGAATTCGAAGGCGCGCGCTTTTTCGGACCGCTCGTTTGTGACAGAAGTGCAATGTGTAGATGAGGCGTTCATGATCATGTCTGTCGAAATTTGCAACGCTTTGCGTCGCGGAAGTGGGTAAATTTTCAGATGAACGCTGCTCCCGCTTTCTTTTGCGGGCGCTCTTAGAGAATGAGGGCATGACGTGCGCGTATAAATGACCCTCCGTACACGGCAATGCAGTGACATTGCTCCTCCATGCTCGGATGTTGCCAAAAGTGGGGCCTGACTCGGCGAAAATTATTTAACACAGCCTGCATAGTTGTATTTGTTGCTTGAAGAGGTTAATAAATATAGATAAATAATGAGACACAATAAGAGAATGTGAGAACTTTTTTTTCTTTTTTTTTCTCCATGAATTACAACGAGATGCGGGCCAAAGTGCTGGCATTTCGCATGCGTTCGTGTGCCCGCGATTCCGCAGTCAGCGCATCGAGCAGACGACAGCCGTGGAATGCTCCTACGCATTCGCGCACTCATTGTGCTCATCTGTGCTACCGCGTCTAAGCCAGTATTTCCAAACCATCCTGCAGACACAGGCAGTAGACCTCAAAACAACGCTGCTCAACAACAACAAAAAAATGGCGCTCGCGTTCACAGGCGTTGGGCTTGTTCGGGCACGTCATGCGCATGGGACCGGATGCCGGACAGGGCAGGGAAGAGATTTGGCTAGCGAAGGCTACGCGGAGAAGCGGCAAGGGTTTCGAGCTCGCCTCCTCTCATCCTCGTTTCGCGCCGCTTCAAAAAAGTAGCTTTCTTAGCTCGTAATGAACCGATTCAAAAAACTTTTGTGGAAGAATGTTTCGCGTCTGAAACCCAACGACTTCCAAGGTCTAACTAAAATTTGGTATGCGGCTCGGTGAGTGGCCCTTTAATGTTGCCAGGAACTTGACAGGGAAATCGAAGGCCTGCTTACACATTTGTCCCCCAGCCTCTTAATTTAGGCTGCTTCTAAAATTTCTTTAACCATTTGTTTGCATTGCCTGGCCAGGACATGACAGCTTCTATACACATGACAGTTAGCTTTACAAATAAAATAAACAATTGCTTGTCAAAGCTGGCAAAACTATTTCAAAAGATATTTTGCGCCGTTAACTGGATCGCCCTAAAATAACAGATATGTTTACATAGAAGGTATACTTAGGAATATGCATATCGAATTAAAACAAAAAACCAACCAAGCAGTGCACCTGTAGACGATCAAGCTCCATTTCTGCACGAATGGTCCGTTGCATACACTACAAGTGTTGTGTTTTATGCCTGCGTGAATCAGCATGTGCTTTTGGAGCTCCCTCTTTGTTTTGAAAACATTTTGGCAGGGGCTAGACTGTGTGGAAGGCTTGGTCAAGGGTTTCCTGTCTGCATGCGACCACCTAATGTTGCCAAAAAACCTTGTGATTGGGAGAAATATGCAATGAGCAAGCAGAACTTTTATAAATGGCTGGACCTTTTTTTTTCTGATTTGTGAAATACATAAATCAGCGGAGATTTCTATGTACCTGAAAGTTGGCTTTACAAATAAAATAAAAGATTGCTTGTCAAAGTTGGCAAAACTATTTCACACGATATTTTGTTTCGTTAGGTTGATTACACTAAAATTAATGGATATATATTTATATAGAAGGTATGCTTTCGAATAGACATATCGAATTAAAATAAAAAACAAATAAACCGAGAGTGAAAATTTAGATTCAGGCATTATAGGCAAGCATGAAAGAAATGCACTGTAACCGACAAGCTTGAAGTATTTATATGAAATCGTAAATAGAACATTCAGTGGAAAGCATAGGAAGGAAGATGCCTTATTGCCAGAGAGTACTCCTGAACAAAGATAAGCAGCAGAGACCGAAACAGCTGAGATGTGCTAGAAATTGTGCAACGGGCACATATTAACTATGAATGGTATGTTGTCCACTTTCACGTATATGGTTTGTTATGGCGAACGTATTATCACAACAGTAGAATTTATAAGAGTATTGAAAATCTGACCATGCTGGTGCTGCTGCCGAGCAAAAGGAGCGATTCGTCAAGATGACAAAAGGTTATGTGTGAACCTATACAGCGTCACGACTGTTAGCTTTATAAGGCCTACTTGAAGATGATATAATGCCTAGGTCCAAAAGGCGTCGTCATACCACGAAACGGTCACGGGTTACTGACCTGTTAAATTTGCAGATGAACATTCAACACACCAAGCGTAGTCTCCTCTTATCGCAAAGGATAGGCTCGAAGGTTGGGGTGAGCCTATATCTCACATACCGAATACGGATAAACATTTCCTATTGGTAAAACATTCAATTACAAAGATCTATATTAGCATTGCTGCTATTATTGATTGATTGATTGATTGATACGTGGGGTTTCACGTCCCAAAATCACTATATGATTATGAGAGACGCCGTAGTGGAGGGCTCCGGAAATTTAGACCACCTGGGGTTCTTTAACGTGCACCCAAATGTGAGCACACGGGCCTACAACACTTCCGCCTCCATCGGAAGTGCAGCCGCCGCAGCCGGGATTCGAACCCGCGCCCTGTGGGTCAGCAGCCGAGTACCTTAGCCACTAGACCACCGCGGTGGGGCTTGCTGCTATTATTCTGCAGCGGCCTCGTAAATGGTTAAATGGGTGAATTTTTGGAGTCATTTCAATAAATAACAAATTACTAGTGGCGTGGCATATATTCTTAACTCATTCATGCCTTTTGTTATATTAAGAGTATACAACCTGTACTGCCTCCATTTGAAATGTCTGCATTGCATGTGCGTCCATATATTTGTGTAACGAAAGTGAGTCACTCCGACTGTTCTATGTATTCTGCAGGGGTGAGACCAACGTTACTTGAACTAGGTAGTAACGTTGGGTGAGACAGCTGTGCGCGTTGCACATTTTTTATACATTTCCGTTTTCTTGGGCCAAGCTGCTCCAAAAGCATAAAGATCGCGAAAATCACGCTGAACTGCTCCAGAACAGTTTCGAAAGCTAGAGTTTTGATGGCAATCTCAGCTTCAGAGGGAAAAAGGACCGAGAATAAGACGTGCCCAATCGGTTTTTTTTACTTTGCACTTTTCTGGTGGCAAAGGATTCCATGGTGCCGCCATAATCTCCGAAGCTGCTGTAAATATACGTGACCCCTCAAAAATGTGCTGCAGTGCATCTATTGAGCTGCTTCTACTAGCCAGGCTGTGTGTCCTGGTGCCACTCTCGCCTTTTGAAAACCACGGAGTCGAGTGGCAAGTGTAGCAGGATTGGCTCTCAGTTTCTTTGTTGTGCATAGTGGGATCCTCTGGGCGCTGCGGTTTACATGTCGATGCTGCTGCGTGTGGTCACCGACATATGTGCGTTTGTCGTGAGCGAGTAACTGTAAACGTGGAGTCATTTTTCTGCATGTGAGGCGTCTGCTGGATGCTGTGGCACGTGCACATGGGTTCTCGAAATGGGTTCTGTGAGCGACAAAATGCTTGCAACCCATTCCCTGTTTACGCCAATTAGCTACTAGTTCATTTAGGCAAGCGAGTTCTCATTGCATTTTGTATTTTAAAAGCCGTCGCACGCGAATCCGCACATAGGTGTCTTAAGGTAGAGAGAAACAGTTATGTGAGAAGCCGTGTTGACAGAAAGCGTGCTCAGGCCATTCTAATCGATATGAACGGGCACCTCAGCGTTTTATTCGTGACTCATGACGCGTCGGCGATCACATGGCACAGTTTTCATGATTTCCCACTGCTTCGTTTTGTAATCTAAACTCCCAAGGTGAACTTTAAGAGGCGTCACTGCATGTGTGCCAGCTAAGGGCTATGCTTTTAGGCTTAGCTTGATTGGTGTTTCGGTTGGCAGCAGTGTGACGTTTTATGCAATAAAACCGGAATTAGTACGTTCGGCGGTTCGTTTGCATGGACACGAATTTCTTATGTGCGCTGCACGAGCGCTTTACGAGAGTCGCGAAACGGCAATTATTATCGGGAGTTCTACATCGACAGTGATGACCTACGATAAAAACAGGTCAACAGCGATGCAGCGTGCTTTTGTTGTCTGTTAAGAGCTCTTGGCGCTATCATGTCAGGCTTTTCTTTAAGCAAAGGACTACTGTTACATAACTTAGATTCTTGTGCAATAACATTTTTTGAATTTCTTTTTGAGTATGACGTGTTTTTCTTTTTAAATGTTTCTCAGAACCTAGTTTTCAACAAAATCTTTTTTTATTAAATATTATTTCACATGTTTGTTACGAGGGCCACATAAAACACGCAGTAGGTAAAAAGGTAGTGTAGTTCATATCTGGTAATAATCCGTTGAAAAAACTTCCTTCGAAATCTGTTTCAGTGCTATGTGTACTATAAAGCAATTAAAATATGCACTGGTGTGCCCACATTGCTAAATATTTGTATTTTCAAGCTCCAAAGATGACATATTAAATGCCACTAACTGCTTCCAAGCAAGATGAAATTTCGCTGCTGCAAAAACTGTTCCCAATTTAATCTCAGTCGTCTCACTCTTGATTCTGCCACCAACACTACCTTTTTCTGATGTAATTGGGGGGTGGGGACTTAGACAAGTGGACTGTCACTTTTTTTCCTATTCCCTGCAATAACACCATATTGGTGAAAATAAATTCATTATTATTTTTATTTTTTTTTCTAACACAGAAATATCACTATATCTGGCCATTTTAAATTCAGTGTAGACAGTACACCTAATCGTAACGCTTGAGCTTACTAGCGCAACCTCTCAGAAAATTAAGCTAGAAATCCTAAAGCTTTCTTGAAATAAAGCCGTTGGTAATGATGGCATCACTGTAAAGGTGCTGGAGAAAAACTCATACCTTCTTTCGCAGCCTCTTTCCTTCATAATGAATAACTGCCTTCAAAATGACACTTACCCACTCATTCTAAAGATTGCGAGAGTGGTGCCTATCTACAAATCCAGAGATCACAAAAATTCCAGCAGTTACCGTCTCATCTTGCTTTTCAGTAACGTGAACACGCTTTTTGAAAAAAAATAAGTAAGTCCTATTTCTGCCGCATAGAAAGCAGCAGAGACAGGACTCAATTATTAAGCTCCATTGACATAATTTGCATCAAAAAACATGGTTTCAGCACAAATAAATCTACGACCACAGCTGTTTTTACTCTAGCGCAGTTCGTCAACTCATTACTTCAAAATACCAAAATTGTGGTCAGCTTTCGTCTGGATATAAATAAAGCATTTGACACGGTTTCAAATTTCATACTACTAAAGAAATTAGAATCTCGTTATGGCTTTACCAACGAGGCATTTCAGTTTTTTCTAGTTATCTGGCAGATAGAAAACAATGCGATGTGTTTGATCGCATATTCTCGGACTTTAGAAAATTAACATGCGGAATACACCAGGGAAGCATGCTAGGCCCTATGTTGTTTTCATAATACATAAATGACATAACAATGTTCTAGCATGTAAAATCATAGCGTAAGCTGATGGCACCGCATTGCTTTTTGAGGTAACTCTCTCCGTACGCTAAAATAACAAGTCATTGCAGACTTAGCACATAATTCTGCATGGTCTGCCCACAACAAGCTTGCATTAATTATAGCCAAAACTAAATACCTTATATTTCATACCAGAAGAAAAAAATCTAGAATATAGCCATCTGCACTTCAAAATTAACAACTCTCCCATTGAGCCAGTTTCCACGTTTAAATACTTGGGTGTTCGAATAGACCAAAACATGAATTGAAAAAAATGAGGTTAATCACATATTCAAAAAGCTTGATTTGATTGATATGTGGGGTTTAACGTCCCAAAAACACTGTATGATTATGAGAGACGCCGTAGTGGAGGGCTCCAAAAATTTAGACCACCTGGGGTTCTTTAACGTGCACCCAAATCTGAGCACACGGGCCTACAACATTTCCGCCTCCATCGGACATTCAAAAAAAAAAAGCTTGCTTTTGCAGGCTTCACGCTCATTAAAGCTAAATATTACTTTCCATTTAATGTGCTTCAATCATTACACTTTTCTATATTCCACTTTCAACTCTGTTATTGTAGCAAGATATGGGGCTTTGCATATCCAACGTACACCGAACCAATCGTACGCTGAGAAAACCGCGCCGTACGAATTATTGCGTCTTCTTTTAGCCGAAGCTGAGATTTCTTTTCATCTTTCGGATACTGCCTTTCTCAGCGAAATTACAAAATCGCCATATTGATAAATTCAATCATTTACACTAACTTTCCACTACTTGTGAGTACGTTTTCTGTACCTTCACGTAACACAAGGCATGCCAGCAATTGCAACTTTAACGTTCCCAATTGTAGGATAGCATACAGTGAACGGTTAATCCAGTTCACTAATGCTAAAATCAGGTACACCATCGCACTTGAAATTAAACTTGCACGCAATTTAAATTTGACTTGCAGAATACAATTTGTGAATAATTCGTGTTATTAACCACAGTGAAGCTCACCTGCATATTTTTTTTTGTTTAGCCTGGTATGAATATCTTTCTTGTTTTTGTTGTTCGTTGTTCTGATGTCAGTTTGAGTGTTTTTGATCCTTCAACGCAGCCTTTTTCGAAATTTCTGCACATTATTTCCAGTTTCCCCGTCTTTTGTACTTTCTACAATGTATGTCATTAGTTCTTTTTTACTGCTTGTGTGCTTAAAATTTTGCATCAATTTTGTATTCATTGTCATTTGCATTTAGTTATATGTAAAAAACTTTTGATGTTACTCAGTCATTGAACTTGTATAAAAATTCATTTTCATATAATGTGTACCTTTACTACTGACATATAATAAAATACTTGCATAATAGATTGGTTTAGTACTTAGCCACACAGGCTAATGGTCCAAATACTTTTGTAACCTTTTTTGTATCAAGTTCTCTGAATAAACACACTAAATCGTTCATCTACAGAGACTCCGTAAAGGTGATATAATCGCTTTGTCGTATGGAGCATGGTCCTATGACTATAGCTGTTAGCGCATATCATGACCACCATTTGTCGCATGAAGGTCAGCGTTGTGGCGGACGCCACAATGACTTTTCAGAATATGCTTAGGGGTACATTTAAGCGATTTCGTCGTCCTTGTGCTGATGCCATGGTGGATAACCACAAAACGAGTGAGGAGGGCTGCCGAATAACGCGACAGTAACACAGTGCGACAGTAATCACGACATATTTTGTCGGCAGTGGTTCTGATACCCGGCTATTTCAGAAGTACTGTGCGTTTTTAATAATAAGCGAGAGCTTAAGCGCAATGCGGCGACGCTCGCTACCGTATTCTTTTTTGTACGGCATCGAGAAGTAGGCCTCAGACACTCGCTGAAACGCAAGCAGCTGTGCCTTGCCGTGTTGAACCAAGTGGGTATTGTCTGCACTATTCATGCCTGTGCACATACTCCGAAATTCAACATGGTTGCCAGCTTTGGCTACTTTGCACCAAACCTTGATTTGAATGAAATTATCAATATTTTGTGGCATCGCAGCCACCAAGTTCGAGCATGCGGTACAAAGACATGGTGGTCAAGGCGTGTTTCTGTCCTTCATAATCTAGTTTAACTCTTGTACCACATAAACGACGTTGGGCTAGTGGCTGTGTCCCGGTGGAAAACTGTTTCATGGTTTTTTTTGCAGATAAGACTATTGCTGAATAAGAGTTGAAACTCGGATTAGTGGTGAACAGGGGAATCGAAAGCACTCTGCGTCCAGAATTCCACACCCTCATCGACATTAGAAATCGGATGTCGGAACAACTGCTAGTGCCAAGTTTCAGAATATGGTAGTGACTGTGACATGCGAATACATTTTTGTTTGTTTTCTTTGTTCTTCACCAATATGGAACGTACTCACTCCAGGGGATTGACCAAGCCTTCGTCATGTAAACATTTAGCTAAAATTTCAGTATAATGTGTGATCAGAAAAGAAACTTATGAACTAACAGGGAACACAAAAAGTATGCCCTTACTGTGAGATCGTTCATGCAGACCAGACAGCAGCATGGACTTGAGGAGAACAATTTAGAATCGATACATATTACTAGATTTTCATATATCTTATTTGATGCATTAAAGGCGCCAACAATTGGCCAAGACGTGCGATTAGATCGTACAGTAGTAGAAAAGGAAAGAGCATGAATATAGTGACAAATTTCAACTTTCTTTTCGAGTTGTGATTTAGACCTATATTTTTATATCGTGCTTGAAATAAAAGAATCGTCTTGTTTTGCAGCCTTGCGGAATTGGGAGTCTTGACTCCACCTAATGGAATGTGGAGTCTATCACTTTGCTGAACCTGGTCGTGTAGTCCGACGCTGTCGCGCGTGACAGTGCTCAAATTTGGAGTACGTATATTGTCCCGGGGTCGTGACGTGGACGAAAGAAGCAGACTGCAGGTGGAGTATTCAACTGTTTATTCAGGCTGAACTTGTGGCCCCGCAAAAAAAGGAAGTCAGACAGCAAGACACTGGCACTGATAATGGCGAGCAGAGCGTCAGCGGCGGATCAACTGACAAGCGGTGAAGCCTGTCGGCACCTATGCACTTGTTATCAAGTGTTCTAGCGTTAATGCTAGCAGCGATGTAGGTTCCAGAATTATCCTAAATGTTCACGAAGTGGGCGTAATCTTAACAAAATGATCCTGAAGCTTCTCGTAAAGTGTAGGCGCGGTTTGCGCTGAGAATTACTGACGGTGAAACAGGGAGATAACAAAACTTGAGGAGGGAATGTGGCGATTCCCCCTCTGAAAAAGGCATTGTCCCGATGCTGTAACGAAATACTAAAGCACAATAATAAGGAAAATAAACAACAAGTACAAGCAATAAAGCATAGCAAAAAATAGTGTCCTCAGGTTCGTGCTTGAAATGGCTTGAGGCGCACGACATGGGCGACTTCAGGTCGAGCACGGTGCCATTGAGAGTTCGTAATGCCGTCGGAAACAACCCCGTAGTCGAGTGGACCGAGACGTCAGAATACTCCGTACAGTCTGAAGTACCGGCGCAGAAGTTTTTCACTGAGCCCGCGTCAGCGTATCGGCATCTATACCCAGACACGGTCCCCAGGTTGCTACTCCTTGAAGCTTCGTCCAAGATAGTAACGGCGGCTGTCAGTCGCCTGCTGATTCTTGATGCGCAGGCGAGCAAGTTTACGGGCTTCTTCCGTGCACTGAAGGTAGGCAATGATGTCGAGGTTCTCTTCGTCAGTAACGTGGTTACGTGGAGAAGCATAGCGTCGATTGTCGTTGCCGGGCACATTACATAGGCCAACTTGTACAGCGTCATCTGCATCGTTTGTTGGACGGCCATATTGTACACGAAGATCAGGTACCGAAGGATTTCATCCCACGTCTTGTACCTGACTACGACGTACATGGTGAGCATATCGGCGATGGTCTTATTAAAACGCTCGTAGAGGCCATTGGTCTGAGCATGGTAGCCGGTGGCCCAGTGGTGACTTGTCTGGCTGTACCTCAAGATCGCCTGAGTTAGATCCGCTGTAAAGGACGTATCTGTGTCAGAAGTGAGTACCTGTGGAGCTCCGTGACGCAGGACGATGTTCTCGACGAAAGAGTTTGCTACCTCTGCGTTATTGCTTTTGGGGAGGGCCCTTTTCTCAGCGTAGCGCGTGGGTAGTCGGTAGCTACGACGATCAATTCGTTCCCGGAATTCGACGTTGGAAACAGCCCCAGTAAGTCCATGCTGATTTGCTAGAATGGCTAGTGAGGTGGCTAGATGTGCTGGAGAAGACCCGCTGGCCTAGTCGGCGGTGTCTTTCGTCGTTGACAGTCGCGGCGTGTTTTCACATAATGAGTGATGTCGGTAGAATGTCGTGGCCAGTAGTACTTTTTCTGTATTCTTGCGAGCGTACCGGAGATACCGAGGTATTCAGCGGTCGGGTTGTCGTGTAGAGCATCCAAAACCTCTATACGTAACCTTAAAGTTACTACGACGAAATAGTTGGCCTGAAGTGGTGAGAGGTTTTTCTTCAGGAGAACGCCGTTGCGCAAGAGAAACGACTGAAGTCTTCGTTTGAATACTTTGGGATTAACGGCGGCCTTGCCTCGAGGTACTCTACAAGGCTCCTGAGTTCCGGGTCAGCTCGTTCTCGCTCGGCGAAGTCGTCGGCACATATAGTTCTCCAGAAGCAGTCATTGTCAGCATCGTCCTTCAATGGTAATTTGACAAGGGCACGAGACAGGCAGTCAGCGTCAGAGTGCTTTCTTCCGGACATTTATATAACGGAAACGTCAAATTCTTGCAATATCAGGCTCCACCGTGCGCGAAGACCGGAAGGGTCTTTCAGGTTTGCCAGACTACACAAGGCATGGTGGTCACTTACAACTTATAAAAAACTATTGAGAGGCAAAAGTAAAGCCATACGCCATGGTTGATGTTTTCAAAAGACTGCTGTTTATAGCGATGAGACATGGTTGCCAGACGACTATTGAAAACAAGCTGATAAAAAATTTGACATACTCCCCCCCCCCCGATGAGCCTTAGCTCATTGTTATAAAGATTCCAGAGGATACAAAAGTTGCACTGCTCTTCCGATCACAGTCCTACTTGGTAGGCGCACCATACAGGCCCTGATCCGCCCATCACGTCCGATTAACACCTTGTCGACCACTCCCATCTTTCATAGTTGTCGCAGGAATAGATGCTCGTAGACAAGCACGACCATGCCCTCTTGGATGGCCTTCGACAAGGTCGGTACGTAGAAATGTGCGCTACGCAGACTGTTCAGGTATTCTTTCTGCCATCTTCGCCAGAAATGATCTGTCATTCTTTGTCGGTATTTCCAACTTCTTTCAAGATTGTTAGGCTGTGACGTAGCATCTTCGCACTTCGATGTGGGCAGTAACGTCAGGCGCTTGCCTACAAGAAAATGAGAAGAGGTGAGAGGTCCTACTTCAGTGGCCTCTGCAGAAGCATATGTCAGAGGCCTAGAATTGACGACGGTTTCAACCTCTGTGAGGATTGTCGCAAGTTCCTCAAATGTGCAGTAGTTGTTTCCCAAAACTTTCTTGAGGGAGGCCTTCACAGATTATACCAATCTCTCCCAAAAGCCGCCCCACTATGGGGCTCTTTTGGTGATGAATTTCCACTGCATGCGATGCTGACCAAAATAATTTTGGAGTTCTTTCTCACATATGGTTTTCCACAACTTCCGTAGGTCACGTGACGCTCGCTGAAAGGTTTTTGCGTTGTCTGAGAAAATAACTCGACACTTACCTGTTCTTGTCACGAGTCTTCTGAACGCCTTGAGAAAGCTGTCGATTGACATGTCTGTTACCAACTCAAGGTGTATCGCTCTTGTGACCACACATGTAAACAGAAGAACGTAAGACTTCTTGTTTTTGCCCTGATCTTTTGCGTAAAGTGGGCCAGCGAAATCTATGCCTGTCACTTCGAAAGGCAACACCTTCGTTAGTCTCTCAAGAGGCAAAGGAGCCGCTACTTCAGTGGCGGTCTGCAGTTGAAGCGTTCACATGTCACACATCTTTTCAGTGTTCTTTTGACTACCTGCCGGCCTTTCATTATCCAGAACTGTTCTCTTAGTTCTGTAAGCGTTTCTAAAGGCCCAGCATATAAAAGGTGCCTGTGCGTTCCTTCAATTAATAAGTCAACATAAGGATGATTCGAAGGGAGCAGAATTGGATGCCTGGCATCGTAAGTCAAATCGACATTTTTGAGACGTTCCCAACTCTCAAGACTCGATGACTGGCTAGGAATACATTAAGATCACGTAAGGGTGAGCCCTTCGGTTTTCTTGCTGAGTCAAAAATGCACCGCAGTTCTTTGGGAAAAGCCTCACGTAGCACCTCTCTGATAAGACATATCTGAGCCTCCTTTATTTGTTCGGTGGTCAGCAATCTTTGCTCTTTCAAGAGGGAACACATGGAGTTGTGCACAAATTGCTTCATCCATGCGACAACTCTGATCAGTTTAGTCAAGGAACTAAACTACTTGAAAGGCAAGACTGATTTTTCCACCGCCTGTGCAACAATGTGAACGTGCACTGGCTTTTTTCTTCTTCTTCCGCAGTTATGTCTTCACAGATGGTTTCACTGCGTGGCCAATCAGCAGAAGGCTGAGAGAGCCATGAAGGTCCATGCCACCAAACCGTAGCTGTTTTGAGCACTTCCGGTGCAACTCATCGTGTTAAGAGGTCAGCTGAATTTTCTGCACCTGGGCAGTGGTTTCATTGATCTGAATCCGTGAGCCGTTGTATTTCCATCACTCGGTTAGGCACGAAGGGTTTCCACTGTCGCACAGCCCCGGACACAGTGAAGTGCGATTTTGGAATCTGTCCACAGAAACCTCTTCCACTTGTAGTGTAAATGATCAGGCCAGGTAGTCTTTCAGTCGGGCACCTATTAGCATATTCATCAATTTAAGTCTTGGAAGGGAAAGCTTCTTTAGTGGGGCTACTCTCAATTTTGACAAGATCAAATTTGCATTGTGAATGCCCAGTCGACAAAAACGCAAGTATGCAACCGCTCCACATGCCTTGGGGCTTTCATCAGTAAATACATGAATCTATCTTGTCGCTTTCAGCACTTACACAACATCCTGGAACGGTTACCGCCTTTAAATGATGCAGTGCAGTGTGCCATTGCTTACACACTGCTTGCACCTCTTCGGGCAATGTTGTATCCCAGCCAACACCTAGCTCCTAGAGTTTTTGGAACAACAGTTTGGCAGTCACAGTGACTGGAGAAAGCAGACCTGAAGGATCAAAAATACGCGCTGAGGCCTGAAGAATAAATTTTTTGGTGTTGCAGCATCTGTCAAAGAAATCCAAGATCGGTTCTATAGAAAAGGCTAGGTGATCGTCTTCTTTATCCCGCACAAGTCCTGACACATGCGCTGTACTGCTTGTGGGGCACTGCACCGTGTTCTTGGGACATCCAGTTCTTTCATTCTGAAATATCTCCTGCAACGTTTCGGAATTTGAGTTCCACTTTCGAAGGAACATGCTTGCCCCTTTCATTATGCCCAGTGTTTTTCGATAGAATTCTTTAGCTGCTTTTTCTGTGTCGACACCTGCCATGAGGTCGTCGACGTAGAAGCTCTCAGCCTGTGTTCGTGCTGTGCCCGAATAGCTGTCCATCATGCTGAGATAGTGACGTATCGTAGCAGCAAGCAGAAATGGGCTACTGGTCACTCCGAACGGGACTCTTGTCATCCTCCAGACTTCAAGTGGTGGACTCGGTTTTTTCTTGATGGGTACTTCCTTATACCAGAGGAAGCGTACGGCATCTCTATCTTCCTTTTTCAGTGATATTTTTAAAAACGCCTTTTCGATATCTGCACGAAGTTAAATGCGGTGGGTTCTGAAATCGAGCATGACCTTTGAGATATCGGGGTTTAACTTCGGTCCTGAATCTAACACTTCATTCAGTGACACGCACCTGGTATCGCTCGAGGAAGCATAAAAGACCACTCTGAGGCTAGTTGACTGGCTAGCAGGGTACAACACAGCTCGGTGAGGCATGTAATACAATCTGTTTTCTATGCTTACTGCGTTGTTTGGAAGCCGCTCGGCGAATCCTTGTTCAAAGTACTGGCGTATGACCTCGTCGTACTTCATCAGCGTTGCCTAATCTTTCAACAATTTGATTTTGAGGCTGGCCAAACATTTCTTTGCAACTCCCTCGTTGTCAGCAAGATGAAAATCTATGGGGTTTCAAGGAAGAGCTACTTTGTATCTTCCATTGGTGAACTTAATGAAGGACTCGAAAGTTTTATTAACTTCTTTGTGCTCCTGATTATGCGTAACTTGGTCCACAATACCCATGCTTTCGAGCTCCTAGAAAGATTTGAGCCGAGTCGTCGTTACGAATTTGTTTTCCACTACAACAGCTCGAACGATTGCTACCATTGCACTAGCATTGCTGTACAACACTGTTCCCTGCAGTGTCCACCCGAAGTGTGGTGTCCACCCGAAGTGTCCACCCCTGAAGCTTGTGCACTTCGCTGGTCACTAGACTCCAATAGTAGTCAGCGCCAATCAATATACCAATGCAATTTTTCTCTAATTTTGCGGCTGGCAAGGTAACATCAGCTAGACCAGCCACTTTCATTTTGACCTCTTTCATCACCCACTCTGGCACAAGAAGCTTGTCCGAACATATCTGATATATCTTGAAGGCATTGAGGCAGTACTCTTTTCTGTCATACTGACTCCTTAACGGAAGCCGTACTCGCCTGCGCCTTTTCTTTATGGCACTGTCAGCTCCTCCAAAGGGAAATATGGTAATGTCTTCCTCACCAAGTACTTCCAAATTCAGCTGACGTGACATTTCTTCTGTCACAAATGTTCTCTAACTTCCGCCTTCTAATAGTTCACGGTTGAGCAGTCTTTGCTGGGTACCCTTTGCCCATATATGAGCTGTCTAAAGCAGTACAGTTGTCGTTCGGTCATCTTTGCTACCTGTCGCAGAGTGCAATTCAGTTGCTGTGTTAGCAGCAGGCTTCCACGCAGGATTGCACATTTGAATAGGGTGCCTCTTACTGCATATTTTACACTTTACTTCTTCATTGCGACATTCTCGCGATGTGTGCCCTTTAATAGAACTGCAGAAACATCGGCTAGCTTTGAGGAGTGCCCCTTTTCTTTTTTCGAGTGAAAGCGGCGTCTGGCATTCCTTCGTCACATGCTCCCTAGCGGCACAAAACGCACAAGGCTCCTTCTGTTTGGATTCACTAGCCGTTAAAAGTGAAGCTGCTGACGCCCTAGAAGCTCGAGACCTATCGTTATCAAAACGTGATTTTGTGCTACTGCCTTTGCCTTCTCTCTGCCCAACCCGCAGCGCCTTTTCTCTGCTCTCTAACTCGTTTTTGAGAAAAAACTGCAAACTTGCAATGCACAGGCTATCCTCTCTTTTTCTCTGCAGAGCAACGTTTGTGATATTCTACCACTAGTTCACCTGGCAGCATTCGCAGAAGTGCGGAGGCGAGCATTGCTCCGTAGCTGTCGGTCTGAACTCAGAGTGTCGTGAGGGCGGCTATATTTCGCTGCATGTGGTTATAGAGGTGACGTGGGTCTCTCACCTTGTTCCCGCTTCGTACAGTTCGCAGGTGCAGCAACTGCGAAAGATGCTCCTGAATGAGCATCTCCGTGCATCTGAAACGCTCCTTCAAAAGCTTGATGACCGTACTATAGTTGGCTGCGGTCGCTTGTATACTGGCCACCGTCGCTGGTGATCTCCCAGAAAGCGCCGAGTGCAAATACAAAAACTTCTTTCCCTCAGAAAGAGTGTCGTTGTCGTGTATGGCTTGCTGATACTGCTCCCAGAAGGGCTGGCACTCCATGGCGGCGCCGTTAAATCGCTGCAGCTCGAGTTTCGGCAACTTCACCTTTGAACCGTTGGCTCTTCGGTTCCCGTCGCGAGGAGCCCGAGATGCCTCCGCTGCTGTAATGGCGTTCGCTCGCTGAGCTCCGGTGTGTTGGTTGAGCCTTGTGACGCAGGTTACTATTCTGTCATTGTACGCAATTGTACGTGCGTAGTTCTCGTCGACTTCTTCGTCTGGCACAAGTGGCTCAACCGCAGCATCAACCTCGTTCAGCTTTGTTAAAAGGGCACTGAGTCTTGCTGACAGCATGTTTAGTGTCGCTTCGTCTGCTTGTGCTTCTAGTGATGAATCTGCTGCAGCATACCTGCCACCGTGGCAATGGCAGACTATCCACTGCGATGTGTTTTTCCTAGAAGTTACAAACCACGCGCCCATTGCCCATATCCGAACATAATTCCTGGAACTTCCACACAAATACACACGTCCCGAGTTCTTTACAAATGCCTCCAAGTCTAACTTCTCTGTGTCCTACACTGATGTCGGCCCATCCTTCTTGGATGCTGGCCCTCTACATTCAGACAGAAGTATCTTCACAGCAGAAGCTTACGCAATACTTGTGGCCGCTAAACACATCAAACAATTACAACGATAAAAAGCAGTAATTTATATGGACTCCCTCAGTGTGGTAACTCTGCAAACTCTTAAAAAACAAATAAACCCTGTCCTCATCTCAATTTACTCTATTTTATGCACACTCTACACACTCGAACAACATGTTGTAGTGTGCTGGGTGCCACGGCACCGTGATATCCTAGGCAACGTGATGGCGAACCAGCTTGCTGCATCTGTCCACGAAAGCACTACCAATACATTCATATTAATCCCAACCCTTGACCTTAGACCGTCTTTCAAACGAAAGCACAGCGACTATTGTCATAGCAAGTGGGATAGACACACACAAAACAAACTACACATTATTAAGCCACACCTTGGTCATCGGCCGCCAGTATCAAAATCGCGTCATACAGAGGTGACACCAACAAGGCTCAGCATAGGACACACATACACGACACACTGATATCTTTTGTCCGGTGGCGATCCACCATTATGTGACAGATGTGTAGAAGCACTAACAGTTCTTCACATTTTAATTCAGTGGGGACAATTAGACACTCTAAGAGGACAACACTTTCCATTACCCTACCCACAACATATACCATTACACCCTGCAAGGTTTGTCAGTAAAGAACGACTTTTCACGCATGAATCGTTGCTAGCTTTTTTATGAGATGTCCGCTTCTACCGTATAATACACCCAGGCATTTCGTAGCGCGACCTCTCAAGAGAGACTGCTGCTGCGGTGACTGCATTTAAATGCACTTGCCTTGTGGCCTTTGGATACAAGGGCGCTGATGAGGCGCTTGTGCTAGTGCCAAATATCTTTACACTTGCTTTTATTATCAGAACTTTTCATCACTCATCTTTACTATGCATATCACGCCACTGTCATTATTTTATTACTTTTATATTTTACCCAATTTAGTGCAAGGAATTTTAAGGCCCTTATAGAGCCACCGAACATATTCACTGTTCACATCTCGTTTTATGACCTGGCCCTCTTTGACCACACATTGGCGCAGGCCACATGTTCAGTGACCATCGCATAATGATCGTCTCGTTTGCAGATAAATCAGCTGTTAGAGAAAAGAAACTTACGTTAAGAGGGAAACAAAACGTAATGACATCTCTTAAGAACAACACGTGGTTTGACAAGGTTATATGAGCAGATCTGCAGTCAGGATCTGCTCTGGACCTATTCCTGAAAAAATTTAGCATCTATGACTCTCTCTTTAAAAGAAACTTGAGCACACACAAATCGGGTCCTCGTCGTTTAAATACGTGGTGGACCAGGGATCTAGAACTAGAACGTACGCAGATTACGTCGGGCGTACCAACACGCACGCGAACCAGATATGGGAGAAGCTTTGAGACAGTCTTATCCGGCCATTCGAACTGAATACTGAAACAAATAAGAGAGGCACAGGACCCCTCGTTGAAACGGTTTTGTACATAGTGTACAAAACTGTCTGTTTTCGTACAACCTTTCAACACTGCATTCAAGAAGCTCCGCTCTCCGGTTCAACTGTCATCGCTTCAATAACCAAATGGAACGTTCACTCAAAGTTTTTAGAGCCTCCGCCTTTGCTTATTAAAACACATGTTAGTAAGAATGATAACTCCACAGATGACACCGTTCATAAAGACGTCAGTACCATAGTGTCAGCGCGAGCTGCTTCAGACAGAAAAGATTGTCCCTTCATAATCGAGAAAATCAAAACAATTACAGCACAAGGCAAAATCAATTTTGCTCCCGACCTTGACGACTTCACTTTAATTACTATTCGATCGCTTTTCGACATTCATTCAAAATTTTTTCTGCTTATTTTCTATTGAGCCTTGAGATTAGCACACTTTCCAACACATCGGAAATCTGGCAAAATAATCTTCATTTTAGTCTGCTTGTGACCCACAGAATCCCTTGTTTTATAGACCGATAGTCTAAATTCATTATTCGGCAAAATTTTAGAACGTCTATTAAACTCGTGCCTATAATATTTTTTGCATCACAACCACTTAATTCAAGACAATCAATTCGTCTTTACAAGTGGCAGAAGTGCTGTCATGGCACTATATGAGTTGAAATAAAAGTTAAAAGTGCGTCAAAAACGGTAAAATACAGACTCTATTGATTTCCTTGGGTTTCAAGCGGGCATTCGAGACGGTCTGGTACTAATTAGTGTTGGCTTTCTTACAACATCACGGTATTCCTCAAAACCTATTTTACTTATTGAGGTCATTTTTGTGCGACAGAAGGGTATTTTTTGAGTCAAAAACTTCGTCAGTTTATGAAAAGCCGACACTTGGAAGCCCACAGGGCTCTATCATCAGCCTACTATTATAGAATTTAGTTATAAACGGTCTCTAACAAATACCACTCCCACAACATGTGTCACTCCAAGCATATGCGGACGACACAGTACTTGTGATATTGGCAAAATCTAAAGTGCTATTAGAGAAAAAAGCTGTCGACGCCCTGCAAAAAGTTGAGACATGAGCCAAACAAGCCAAAGTCACAAATAACGTACTTAAATTGGAATATATATTATTACCGAACAGCCATTCATCCCTGTAGACTTTGCATTTAATGTCGCAATGAGTAATAGACGCTTGCAGAGGAAAGACACATTACGTTAGCAGTCATATTAAATTCTAGATTAGGCTCTAAAGAACACAGAATATATTAGACAAAAACTAGGAAATTTAGTACCTAAACTTTCAACCTACTTTCAAATTCAATACACGGGCATGGGCAAGCCTGCTAAAGTGATATACAGACAAGCAGCATTACCGTCCATTACTTATGTGGCACAGTTTTGCTGGACTAATCTACTTGTTTCATTAACAAAAGAAAATAATTTCGGCACATCGTCTCCTGTTAATTGCATTAACGGGAGCATACAGAACTACGAGAACAGCTGCTTTCCAAGTATTACTGAAAGCACCACCTATGGAGCGTGTCTGTGCGGAATTTTCACTGTTCATCTTAAAACAACCCACCTGTTAAGGTCCAAGTTATTACGTCCCAACATCCATAGAATATGCACGAGATATTTAGAAACAACACCCGGCAGACCGTACGTGCGTACATAACCGTTATCTTTTAAAACGTGCAGGAATTCATTCTGTCTGAACTAGTCGAGCACATCACGTATATACAGACGGCTTTTACACAACTCCATCTGCCGGTACTACTTTCATTATCACCGGGCCAAAACGAAATATGATTAAAATAGGCCGTTTTAAAATATTGGGAGCCAGCGGTGCATACTGTGCCGAAGGCATAGCGTTTCAAGAGGCCCTCAATTATCTATCCACCGTTAGAACACAATTGCCGATCAACATTTATCTGGATTGTTGGTCGTTACTGTCGGCTATTGCAAGTCCAAAATCCTCTGATGCAAGGGTAGTACAGATAATCGAGGACTTCTCAAAACTGAAAACATATCTGACACTAAATCATGTTCGTGGACACAGCAATGTGTATGGCAATGATTTTGCAGATGCCGCTGCTCAGTCGTCAATGAAATACGGATAATTCGGTGCTCTAAAGCATCAACTATATCAATTAAAACAAAATTTTACAATCACATGTACCGATATTGGACTACAAATTGGTTTCAAAGTCATTCTGACACAGCACTGTTTAAATGGGGTCCAACAGACAAAAACTTCCCTCATATTTTCCACCACACCGATCTATAGTACGAACACTTACTGGACACGGAAGATTTCCATTTTACTTACATCACTTCAATCTGGCTCCAACATCTATGTGCCCCTGTGGCAACACCTGTACTAATTTTATTCATTGTATAAATCAGTGTCAAATTATGGCACAGATAGTAGGTGGACTTTCCAGATATATCAGTTCATCAATAACAATCGAGGAATTACCGAAAATATTGGCAGTAAAAGAGAACACGGCGATCCTATTTAGAATGGAACACATCATCGATGAAAACATGCCGAAATATCCTAGAACGCAACCGCAAGTGGTGCCGCATAACATCTTATTGCATTTACAAGACACTGGCACATCTTCTTCACAGTCTATTTTACATAGCCTACTACCTCAAACAATAAAAGGAACATATCCTTCGGCACAACTATTTGCTAGTATTCTACTAACTGTTAAGTGGCGTGGTGGTTACAGAGTTCATCTACTAGGGGGTTTTTAAAGTACAGAACCCGGGAATCATGGCGGGTTCCTACTTTCATCAATTTATTTTGACTTCATTGATTCATTCATCAAACTGATGAATTTCTTTCGGATGCACAGTCTTAACTAAGGAGACTAGTGCTTCTATATAACAATATATGTATACAGAATGCTGCAAAGGCCCACTGTCAATACATCAGCCGCTTGGTAGCGTGGCTTAGTACAGCCACTAGGACAGGTTCAAAAAAAAAGCTTCACTCAAGATGTATCATGACCAATTTCGTCACTGAACCTAGGAACTGTGGTGAGTTACCATCCCTGCGGCAAAGAAAGCGGCTAGTGAATGTGCGCCCAAATCAACATCTAGCGGCCCACTTTGTGCACTTGAGTACGCTCTTAGCATGCTCTGTGTTGATTACAATTTTGTCATGCCACGCTAATGTAATACAGGCCGTGTGTAAAATTCCACCTAGAGGCAGTAAACATGAACATTGCGACTGCAATCTGGCACAACGAAGAAAAAAAAAGTTATATATATGTATATGTACACTTCTTTCTTTTTATAGCAGGAAAGGTTTGGCTCCTCGGTGCTGTAATATTATTTATTTATTTAACTTTTTCTTTCTTTTCATACTTAATTTTCTTACTTTTATAACTATTTCTCTTCTCATATAATATTTCTTTATGACAACATTCAAATTTCATACAATATATGAATCGTTCTGATACATAAGCTATTATCATCATAACATTATTTCACCAATACATACGTCATTCCCATTAACATGGTGGAAAATATGTAAAAAAAGAGCTGCAAGTGAACATGACTGACTAGGTTGAGGATTGCGGGCGGCCCCGTGTTTTTTTAAACATAAGGTCTGGAATATAGTTTACATGTTCCAGACCTCATGCTTTGTGTGCCTAATAGGTTTTGTTGAGTTTTTCAGATTATATGGATCATCCTGCCTCAATTCTGATTAGTCATCGTCTACTCTTGGACATCACTCAAGGCACAGGATTCTCTTGGGCATTTCATGACCATCATCTTTCATTCCACTTTCACTGAACTTTCATGAATTCAAAATAAATGGCCTATACTAGGCTTTTCTGTGCTCGTTGACCCAACGTTTTGGACCTGTATGCGTTACTGTGCCCCGATTTTATTTTTCTGTTTGGTGTTTAAAAAACTAAATTTGCGCTTTAGGTAGTTTTTATACCGGTTTTTATTATGTTTATTTGGGTTTACGCCTGCTATTGCTGCAGGTAGGAGCGGGCTAGTCACCATTTTTATTTTCTTATTTTCCTGTCCGGCTGACGGACATTTCGAAGGGGGGCGGTACATCTGTCAAACGGTAACGCAGGTGTCCTAAGGCGAGCTCAGCGAGGACAGAAACCTTGCGTAGAGCAAAAGGGCAAATGCTTGCTCGATCTTGAATTTCAGTACGATTCGAGACCGCGAAAGCGGGGCTGCTCAATCCTTTTGGCCTTAAGGCCTAGTTCACACTGAAACATCCGCTTTCTACAGCGACCGAAATACCCCTGCCGCCGAAACGCAGCGTTGTTCGCACTGGACGCGCCCCGAGCCGCCGAATATGCCATCTACCATGGGGCGAACGCGGGATAAGTGCGCTGTCATCCGGTTGTTGTCACGGCTCGCAAACGTCACTACAATATACGGTGGTGTATACTTTGATTCTCGTACGCAGGAAGCAAGAAGAAGCAGTACTGCTTACGTTGCTGGCAAGTGGCCGTCTTGTAATGCACGAAGAGCAGAAAAACCACCGATGCCAGCGGCGTTGGTGGGTTCGTTTTGCTCTGCGAGACCGCAACACGCTCGCTCACCTCTTCCACGAAATACGGACGCGAAGTGGGCATAGAGTAGGTTAAACTCCCGTTGGTTTCAACACTCAGTTACGTGCACTGCGGCATAACAAGTGAGTAGGGCTTGGTCGCCATTTTTCAAAATTCCTTGAGTAGCGCTCCTATTGGTCCGCGGTGACCGATTCGGCGGCAGACGCCGCAAAAATCGGTCCGAGAGCGATCGGCGCGGAGAGGGCCCTTTCGGCGAATCTCGCTGCCGCCGAACCGGATTCGGAGAACTTTCGGCGGCCGGAATGCTCAGTGTGAACGCGGCCATAGTTTCAAGCAAGAGGTGTCAGGAAAGTCACCACAGGGATATCTGGATTGTGGTGGCCAAGCGTTCATAGCGATGTTGCTTTTTGATCCTTCGATGTTGACTCTCACTATCATTGCGAAGCAGAATTCGCCAAGCGTTGGATAGTTCACCCACTAATAGGGAACATGAGCTGGATTTAGACTGTCGTAAGACAGTTTAGTTTCACCCTACTGATGACCGGTCGTTGGATAGTAATTCTGCTCAGTACGAGAGGAACCGCAGATTCAGACACTTGGTTCACGTGCTTGGTCGAGAGTCCAGTGGTGCAAAGCTACGATCTGTGGGATTGCGACTGAACGCATTTAAGTCAGAGTCCCGTTTAAGCACTGCAACCATATCGTGTGCACTTGCAGCGAATGCGGGTAAGATTCGCCGGGTCTAGCGCGGCGGGCCACCGCGCTTCCCGGCTCGAAGACGCCAAATGAACCCAGAGAGCGCCACACCGGAGGCCGAGTTTCATGGAGGCCACTGGTCGCTATCACTGGCCCGAATCGCTGCAGTGTCAAATCATCTGAAGACGAATTAGGTACCTGTCGTGGTGTCCTAAGTAGTAGAGCACCCACCACACTGCGATCTATTGAGGCTTAGCCTCTGACAGGAAGGTTTGTCCGCGGTACGAAGCCGAAACGTTCATCCTTCCTGTGAGATCGCAAAGACTGTACGAGTGTCAAACCGCATGGTCGGATGGCCCGGTCGCTCGGGTTCGCCCGAGAGTGGAGAGACCGCCACCTGGGACCCGGGGCCGCGTGAAGTACGAAAGGAACCGCGCGGTCGGGACTCGAGAAAGGCTTGCAAAACGAAGTGCAATGCAAAGTGCCGTGCGTAAGGGTGGCGCGCGTGCAACAGGGACACAGAAACAAGTGTCAATTGAGAGGTGTCGGAAAAGAAAAACGAGACCGTGGTGCGGTCTGCCCCACGTAAAAGTGGCGCGCGCAATTAAGAAAAAAAAACGAACGAGACGGTGATGCGGTGTGCCGTGTGCAGGGAGGGGGGGGGGCAACAAATCAGCGGAAAGAGGTGTCAGTCAAACAAGAGGTGTCGACATCAAACGAGACTGCCGTGCTGTGCAATATCGTGCCGTGCGCAGGGGTGGCGCGCGTGCAGCTGGGCACCACCACCACAGCGTGGTGTCGAGCTAGAGGGGTCCATTAAAGTCGAAGTGAACCAACGAGACCAGTGTGCAGAGGTGGCGCGCGTGCAACAAAGGTATCGAAGCAGACGAACGAGAGTGTGGTGTGCCGTGCGTAGGGTCGGCGCACGAGCAACAGGTCACCGAAAGGAGGTGTCGAGCAAGAGGTGTCGGAGAAAACGAACGAGAAGTGCGGTGCCGTGCGTAGGGCCAGCGCACGTGCAACAGGGCACCAGAAGAAAGTGTCATGCAAGAAGTGTCGGGGGGGGGGGGATTGGCCCCGTACATGCATGCTAATCTACAAATTACCTTGAAAGACGATAGTCCTGCGTGTGGAGTGAGTGAACAAAACATTTATTTGATGTTCTGCGCAAGAAATCGGTGAATGTTATTCTGGAGGCGCTGCATTAGAGTGCCTCGAGTGTGCAGCGGAGGCAAACGAGTACATCAAGTCACGTCACACACGAGACATGAGCGCTATCTGGCAGTTTTTTTGGAAAACGAAGAGCGTGGCTCTGAGATGGGCGTGCGGCCCCTCTCAGAGGTGATAAGGTGTAGAACGCAAGACGATGGGTAGATGCCACAACCGTCTCGTCTTAGCAAAGCATTAGAAACACTCGCCTTTTTGTGCAAGCGTTGCATGGTCAGCGCAGCGTAATAAGCTCTACAGTCTTAAGAAATATTGATGTATGCCTTTTCTAGTAAAAGACGCATATACAGAATATGTGTTGTTATGGTGCATCAGATATGCGCAATAATTGCTTTTTAATTGACAATCACACAAGTATGAGCGCTGAAGTTTGAGCAACATTGGTGGGCGCTGCAGATTAAAGTCCCTGAAAAATAAACTAAAGTAGCGCCATTCATGTCAACGTGCAGACTTCTCTCCCCCCGCGTGCATTGCAGATAGTAAACGACGCTAGTTGAGGGGCTGTATGGCTCCTGGCCGCAAAGATGAGCTTGTGCTCATGTTTCCGTTAAAGCGCATCTGGGCGCTGCGGTTCTAGGCGATGCACCGAAAGAGTGATTGAGAAAGAAAAATAATATAAAAAGTAACGTTAAATACGACGATGTGACGTGTATATAAGCAAGTGGCATGCAGTGGCAAAAGACACCACCGCAAGTAGGCAATACTCAACGCGATAGCCCACCGTTTGCATGCAGACGCACTCAGTGGTGTCGCTGTCGATGGCAGCGCCACTGCTGTCCGGGCGATAAACTCGGCGGTGCTAAGAATCTGCAGCATGACGCACTAGCCTTTGTGAAGGTATCGCAAACGCCATTTTGTTTGTTCACTTTCGCGGTGTTAGTTTGTGGCTAGGCGTGCACGCTTGGTAGTGTTGTGTAGCCGGAGTTCGACCGCGCGTGAGTGTGTGCATGGTAATCCTGCACGTTTCGGGATGCCGACCTGCTGTACCAGCGGTTGAAAAAGCAGGTACAACAGAGGAAAGAAGCTATTTTCGCTTCCGCGAGGAAAAGACAATGCCGCTCGGCAAGAAGTGTGGCTCCAGCGTATCGGCAGGACTGACTTGGACCCTGTATCGTCGCGGCTTTGTGAGGTGAGTACCGGCGAACTAAACTCTATCGTTTCGCTTGTATTTGTGTTTACACTGTTGCGGTACTGTCAAGCTCGAGCATCACACAGAGAGAGTAACCGCGTCGATGGTAAACGTGCATGCCAGTTGAAACGCGTGCCGCGTTTAGTGCCGTGTAAACTTTGCGTCTCTGGCTTGATCTATGCCGACCGCGGCGGCTGCATTTTCAGTTGAGGCGGAAATGTTGGGGCTTGTGTACTTAGCATTATATGCAGCAGTGCCCGAGCTGCCCAAGTGTCTGGCACATCCAGTGCACCCGCGTGCTTTCGCATTGGTAGTTTCCTGGTGGACACTCTAGAGGCGCTGCTGTGGCTGCTGGGAGAGGAGGTAGAAGCGAAGGGGTGCGGTTGGCGCTACTTTAGTTTATTTTTCAGGGACTTTACTGCAGATGGGGTCGGCCGTTTGGGCTATCGGCTGGTGCCATTCACAGTACCTGGTACCGTTAAGGGGAGACAAGCAGGCAAATATACCGACAGACAGACGAAAATTTTTGCGTCGAAGGTCCCCAAGAAAGACTAGCGTCTTTAAAAAAAAATTGCCCGCAGCTTCCCTCGGGGGAACACTGAGGAGGATGCGGAGCATATAATTGGTTTACGGGGTGTTAAAGTGCGACTTACTTGGGTCGATGGCTAAATTGGTTAACGTGGTTGTGAAATGGGGTGTTAAATTGCGACTTACTTGGGTCGATGGCTAAATTGGTTAACGTGGTTTTAGGAGGGGGTGTTAAATGAGTGAACACGTACACACGTATGCGAAAGGGCGGCGCTGGTCGAAGGGACGTCGATCATTGTGTTTGTAGATTCGTTGGAATTCATTTTACCGCGACCTTGGACGTCGACGCGCCGTACAAACCAACCGACGAGCGGCAACTGAGCGAGCGAGCGCCGACCTTGAGTATATAAACAGCGCGACGGCGCATGCACTGTCGGCTGTCGAATGTTCGAGAAGGGGGAGAAGCGCAACGGCGCATGCGCGCGCGTCAGCTGCCGATGTTCTCGAAGCGCGACGGCGCATGCGCGCGCGTCAGCTGCCGATGTTCTCGAAGCGTGACGGCGCATGCGCGCTACATTATACAGCTAGCGAATATTCGTGAAGAGGAGAAGCGCACGCGGTGTGTAGAGGAGGAAGGGTGCACAGATGGTGGAGGAGTGAAGCACGCGCGGTGTGTAGAGAAGGAAGGGATGCACAGATGGTGGAAGAAGGAGGAGGAAGCTTGCGGACGGCGCCGCACTACAAGCCTCCAGTATTAGATGCTTCGCATCTAAAAAGGAATGAGAGTGCGGTGCGATGTGCTGTGCGTAGGGACGTACGGCGCGCGTGCCACAGGGTGCCGGAAAAGAGGTGTCGGAGAAAACGAACGTACAGTGCTATGCGCAACGACTAGCGCGCCTGCAACAGGGCACCAGAAACAGGTGCTCAAACGAGTGTGTGCACGCCTTGCGTCTAAAGGGAAACTGTCGAAACACCGCTTTTTCAAAGACGACAGTCTTTCTTGGGTACCCTCGACGCAAAAATTTGGTCTGTCTGTCTGTCTGTACATTTGTCTGCTTGTCTACTCGTAACAGCATCGGGTATTTGAAACGGCCGACCCCATCCGATGAGGGCCGAGCACCGGCGAAGCCAAAGAGTGCCAATTCGCGCACGAACAACACGAATATATTCTGCATGTGCGCCTTTTACTAGAAAAGGCATACATAAGTAATTTTAAGGACCGTAAAGCTTATCAGGCTGCGCTGATCATGTAACGCTTGCACGAAAAGGGAAGCGTTTCCAAAGCTTTGCTAAGACGAGGCGGTGGTGGCATCTACCCGTCGCCTTGCGTTCTACACTTTATCACCTCTGAGACAGGTGCACAGACCCCTCTTAGAGCCACGCGCTCCATTTACAAAAAAAAAAAAAACAGCCTGCCAGATGACGCTCATGTCTCACGTGTGGCGTGATTTGATGCATTCGTTAGCCTCCACCGCACGCTCGAGGCACTCTAACGCAGGGTCTCCAGAATACCATTCCCCGATTTTCTTTGCAGAACATTAAATAAATGTTTTGTTCACTCTCTTCACACGCAAGACTCGTCTTTCGAAAGAATTTGCAAATAAGCATGCAGATACGGGCTATTTTTTTAGACAGGGAAGGTGGCGTGTACACATCAATTGGAACGTGCAAAAAAGACTGATTAGTCCCGTATCTGCATGCTAATCCTGCAAATTTCGTCGAAAGACGATAGTGTTGCGTGGGGAGAGAATGAACAAAGCATTTATTTGATGTTCTGCACAAGAAAATTGGTGAATGGTATTCTGGAGACGCTGCGTTAGAGTGACTCGAGCGTGTGGTGGAGGCGAATTAACGAGCGCATCAAATCACGTCACACGTGAGGCGTGAGCGCCATCTGGCCGTTTTTTTGTTTGTTAATTTTTTTAACGAAATGCGCGGCTCTGAGCAACGCCGACTAAATCAAATTTCAAGGGCGAAAGGCTGCCGCAGTGATGTCAGAGGGTGGGGGCCCAGTTACGCTGAAAGTTTAGGGCAAATTCACCTTATAATCGGCCAATCCCTTTTTTGGTTGCGAGCCATTTGCACAGGGAAACAACAACAACAACTACGCCACGAACGGGGCGCAAAGCCTGTGTTTCGTTCACGTTTTAGGAGAACCAACGCTCCCGCTCTCGCAGCTGCTGCGGCTTGATTGGGCCGAACAAAATATGTGAAAAAAAAGTCCTACTGAGCATGCTCAGTTGGCAACGGGGCCCTCAACCTCGGACGTCACTGCAGCGGCAGCCTTTCGGCCTTGAAATTTAGTCGGCGTTGCTCTGAGAAGGGTGTGCGCGGCCGTCTTAGAGGTGAGAAGGTGTAAAACGCAAGGCGACGGGTAGGTGCTACCACCATCTCGTCTTAGCAAAGCGTTGAAAACACTCGCCTTTTCGTGCAACCGTTGCATGGTCAGCGCAGCGTGATAAGCGCTATGGTCATTAAAATTACTTATGTATGCCTTTTCTAGCAAAAGACGCAGTTGCACAATATATACGCGGTTTTATGGTTCTCCAGACATGCGCAATAATTGCTTTTTAATGGTCAATTGCACAAGTATGAACGCTAAACCTTGAGCAACATTGGTGGGCGCTGCGGATGGGGTCGGCCGTCTCAAGGACCCGGTGCCGTTAGGAGTCGACAAATTTACAGATGTACAGACAGACAGATATACCAAAACTTTTGCGCCGAAGGTTACCAAGAAAGACTATCGTCTTTAAAGAGGTCGTGAAAAGGTCTGTTTACAACGGAAATGCGGCACGATCGGCCACCACAAGCACTAAATATATCATCAGCCCGAGTGGACTTACATAGACGCTTTGCCTATTGAGGAACACGGAAATTTACGGTATCTGCAAGCACGCGCAGGAGGCGCTCATCGGCGTCTGCCATACACAATCCGCGTCCCACAAGAACGCTGCTTAATATGACATCATCTGCGGAGTTCAAGTGAGCGCCGATTGCGTACGCGAAAGACGGTAATGGGTGTCCCAATTGCACGCACTCCCGGATACCGAAGAGTTCCGCGTTCCTCAATAGGCAAAGCATTACTTAAGCTGACGTCATCTACTTAGTGCGTGTGGAGGCTGGCGATTTCGCCATATCCATTTATAGAGAGCGTTTCATGACCCCTTTAAAAAAAGCAAGAGTGGCGGGGGTTCACAGGGATGGAACAGGTGCTCCAAAACTCGACCCACGAGGGAGAAGGTCGAGGTTGCAGCCGCACGCCAAAGCGCCATTATCCAACATGTTCACCAGTAAGGCAAACTGCGTCAGCGGGGGCTGTGTTCGGGACGCCGACGGAAAAGCGGGAAGCGCCGCTTGGATCTTCGCTGTTTTCGGCAGGGTGAGTGGCGGCACACGGGCGAAGCCTAAAAAATTGTGCCAACTCGCGCTCGAAATCGGCGTCTTTTGACGCGCTCGCCGGTGACCGTCGCACGAGTACGGCAAACCGCGTTAGCCGGGCTGGAGTTTGAGACGCCGACGGCAAAGTGGAAGCGCCGCTCGGATCTTCGCCGTTTTCGGCGGGGTGAGTGGTGGTACTCCGGTGAAGCCAAGTAGCGCCCATTCGCGCACGAAATCGGCGTCATTCGACATGCGCGCCGGCGACCGTGGCACGAGTACGGCACACCACGTCAGCCGGGGCGGAGAGCGCGAGCCCGCTCGCGCTTCTGCCTGGTCACCGTTCGCTCGGCTCTTGCTATATTTCGGAAAAAGGTGAGTTATTTCGACTCTACGCTTCTAAATCTTAGTAGGTCTTTTTTCTAAGCGCATAGGGACTCCATTGGACGCGTCGGTTTGATTTTAGAAAAGGTATTCATTTGATTTTAACAGCTGTCGTTTTGGCCCCATTGTTTTCTATGGCCATCATGGCCGGCCTTACGGGTATGTGCCATCGCTGAGCCGAAATCGGCTCTTTCGGCACATATGTCCTAGGCGGGCCCCAGTACTTCGTGGGCTCCCCCCCCCCCCCCAACACTGGAGTCAGGTTTTGATCGCGTAGTGTCGCCCGACTTCGTGCCGGACGATACTTGTGACACATTTATTGCCGCGCCGCGCGATGTGACAAGAGCGATCCCTTGCGTCGGCTGTGTCCCTCATGGGGCGTCGCCGTCAGTAGGTTCGATCGACGCAGGTATAGCCGCGCTCTGGACGCGGGTCACGGCTCATCAGTGCCGAATCGAAAAAAGACAGAACGAAAATTCCAAACACCCAAAGAGCATTAATCATTACCGAGACGAATGACATGGTTAAATACTGTGCAGAGTTTCAGGCTTCCGCCACTTGGAGGGATGGAGTGGTCCACGAACTCAGAAGACAGCTGGAAGAAGGTCGCCGTGAAGTGGCGGAACTCGGAGCTCGAGTGGCACTTCGGGCGCACCCGCACCTGGCCGTTCCTTCGCAGACGTCCTGGCCGGCCGCCGTGACGGCGCCGACGCACCACCGACGCTCTCGGAGCCGCTAGGTTGGCGGGGGCCCCCTCAAGGCTCAGACATTCCAAAGGGGGTGCAGAACCGCCCAGAACCAGTTCCAACAGACGTGGCGTTCATAACACCGGTAAGTGAGACACGCACTCCTGCAAAGGATGTCCGCTCCGTTTTTCAAAAAGCAATATTTACCCTGGACAGGCGGGCATAGGCCAGCAAAATTTGAGACAGAAACGATTGGGAATTAGGGCCAAACGTCATAAGCGCGAAAATGCACGCGACAGCGACGAGCGACGCTATGAGTGACGAAACAGGCGTTCGCGTGACGTGACGCGTGCTCGTTTTCGCGCGATCGCTCGGTTCTTCAGATTTGGAAACCGTCGCTCATCGCCCGGAAGTGCTGGGCTCAAGCAGCCAATAGAAAAAAAACGGAAAAGGGTATACATCAGTGACGTACTGCCGGTTGTTTTCACATGCTTTTCAGCGTTCTCTCACAACTACCACAACAACATGGCCAACGGTGATGAGCGCGACGCGTACAATGAGCGCCTCATTGATGTGATCAAACGGGAACGTCGGCTATGGGATCTACGCGACCGAAATTACATTTCCCGTGCCGTCGCTGACGCGGCTTGGCGGCACGTTGCAACAGTGATGGATTCCACTGGTGAGTTGTCTTTTGCAATCTGCGTACAAGCGGCGTTAGCGCCAAAACTGCTGCATGGCCGTTGTGTGCTGGCATGGTGTACAACTTTCCTCGGTTTATGCGCAGTTGCTAAAGTGAAGGCGAGATGGAGGAACCTTCCAGACACCTTTAGGTGTGTCCTTAAGGAGCGGACACGTGCACTGAAGAGCGGGGCACCTGCCGACGATGAATTAGACGAGTCCACTAAATGGCATTTTTTTAGTAGGCTCCTGTTTCTAAAAGAGACGATGGAAGGGAGGCCGTAAGTTTGTAATCGACCTTTTTTTATGCCAAACGCTCATGAATATTACTTTACTCTAAACAAAGGCGGGAATGAAGATAAATACAATATTTAGAGAAGTCGCAGCTCAAAAGCTGGTGTTGCATGTTGAAATTGTGCTAAGAGACATACTATGTATTAACTTATAGGACAAGTGGGAACGTGGAACTCCTGCCTTCCAGGGAGACTGCACCTGATGTGCTGGCACCAGAGTGCATTCTTGAAGGCGAGTGTGATGAGAGAGAGCTTCCTGGAAATCACGTGACTGCCACCACACAAACACCGAGGCGGGATGAGAGTTTTGGGTTTACCACCACCACCAAAAAAAAACGAAGCGTTCCAAATATGATTAGGAAATTGAGACTGTCGAAGTTTATCACAGAAAAGCCCGATGAACATGAACGCTCCGGTGCATTTCTGGCTGAGAAAATGAGACGTGTGCCTCCGCACCTCGTAGATGTTATGCAATTACAGTTACTGCAGACAGTCACCCAGTTTCTGAACACAGTAACTGGAATACAGCCAGCAGCCAGTTGATTAAGTTTTTTTCTGTTGCTCACTTATATTGTAACGATAGCATTTTTCTCAACTGAGGTGCACGAAAAAAATTGAAGCACAAAAAGAAGACACCTAGACATGGCACAGACAGTGTGCTGTCTCTAGGTGTCTTCCTTTTGTGCTGCAATTTCTTTCGTGCACCTCACTCAAGAATTTTACCAACTTGCCCGGTAGTTCATGCTTGTCCAGTAAAATAATAGTAGCAATTTGGGATTAAAATCCCAAACCACGATATGACTATAGAAGGACGCTGCAGCGGAGGGCTCTGAAATTTCAATCGCCTGGTGTTCTTCAAGTACACGAACATTTCACAGTATGCAAATCATCTTGCGAATGCAACTACACAGGACGCGAGAAGGAACAGGTGAAAACACTCTCACGATAGTTTGTACGCCACGATGGTTTGTACGTCAAGTGTTCTTGTCTGTTCCTTCTCACGTGTCCCTGTACAGTTTCAGCTCTCACGATGGTTTGTACTTCAAGACATCAACTTGCTCAACAGTCAACTGTTGCAATGCTCATATATTATGCCGTATGCTACCTCACTTATATTTCTTAGTTTCATAGTCGTTCGGTTGTCATTATGAGTACAAATTCATTTTTTCCTATTCTGTGATAACATCGGTGACATGGTAACATGTGGGCGCAATGTTCCATACTCTGTGTAATGCACCACGACATGCTCTACTGCTGCCAACGTGTCACATATTACTAGTAATTGTATGAGTTCTTGTAGTCATATTGTCAGCACTGTGATATTGCAGATATTAGTGGTATGCATAATCTGTGCACCTTAACACATTTGTAAACTGACGGTTTGTTCCAAGACATTCAGCAAGTGCCTGCAAGTTTGCCATGCTGTAGATTAGTCACTAATGTGTTTATTTGAAGAAAACTTTTATGGATGAGGTATAACAGAGCGGCAACAACACAGCACACACGAAAAGGAACGGACGAGAACACTCTCACGATGGTTTGTTACGTCAAGTGTTCGTGTCTGTTCCTTCTCGTGTGTCCTGTACAGTTCAGTTCTCACGGCGGGTTGTACTTCAAGACACCAACTTGCTCAACAGTCAACTGTTGTAAAATTCATATATTGCTTATATGTTTATCTCACTATATTCGTTAGTTTCATAGTCAGTCGGTTGTCAATAAGAGTACAAAATTCATTTTTCCCATTCTGTGATAACGTCGGTGGCATGGTCATATGTTGCACAATGTCTTATACACTGTGTAACTCACCAGGACAGGTTCTACTGCTACGCAATGTGTCACATATTACTAGTCATTGTATGAGTTTTTGTGGTCATATTGTCAGCACTGTGATATTGCAGATACTAGTGGTATGCATATTATGTGCACCTTAACACATTTGCAAATTGATTTGTTTGTTCAAGACATTCAGAAAGTGCCTGAATTTTTTTCCATTATGAGTCGCTAATGTGTTAATTTGAAGAAACTTTTATGGATGTGGTATAACTTATGAGTCTACACATGCATACACAATTCTTACAAGAGCTGTAAACTGAGCAATGTGTTTGTTGTAGATGTGAGGATATATTTCTATTTTACACTACCAGAGTGCAAGTGATACATTGTGATAATATGTATAAGTCAATTTATATCCCTTTTATTCCTATGTGCTGCTGTGCAATGTTGACCATACCACATTCACTAGTCTTTTTATTTTATCCTAAGTGTGGCTGTGCATTGTTAACCATACCGTATTTTCTTGTCATTGTTTTCAAGGAAAAGTGCAATAAAGTTTTGTCCTGAAACTGTTGTACTTAAACCCACCTCAAAAAGC
>WOVY01006033.1:0-13379 GCA_013436015.1 Rhipicephalus annulatus | reverse complement strand
TCTAGACATCACTGGGGCATACGACAACGTTAATCAGGAAATTTGTGGGATATATTGAAAGGAATGGGCATGGGCGACGACTGTATACAGCTTTTGAGGGAGATATACCGAGAAAATACAGTTTGCATAGAGTGGGAAGGAATGCGTAGCAAAGAGAACGTTGAGGTTAGCAAGGGTCTGAGACAGGGATGTCCTTTGTCCCCGCTGTTATTCATGCTGTACATGGTGAGTATGGAAAAAGCGCTAGAAGGTAGCAACATTGGTTTTAATCTGTCACACAAACAGGGCGGCATGATGATTGAGCAGAAGCTTCCAGGTTTATTTTATGCGGACGATATCGTCTTATTTGCGGACAGTCGAGATGATATACAGCAGCTGGCGAATATATGCGGAAGGGAAGGTGAAGCTCTTGGACTAGGATTCAGTGTAACGAAGTGTGGATTGGTGGTATTCAATAATCCCTGTGATCAGACGGTGTCCATACAAGGCCAAGAAATACCGAGGGTAAGTGAATACAAGTACCTTGGAGTATGGGTAAATGAGAGTGATAGATACATGGAGGTACAGGAAAAAGCCTCGGCAGCAAAAGGAAAGAGGAATGCGGCAATAATGAAGCACAGAGCGTTGTGGGGATACAATAGGTATGAGGTGCTTCGAGGTCTGTGGAAGGGTGTAATGGTTCCAGGGCTTACTTTTGGGAACTCAGTGGTATGCATGAGGGCAGAGGTGCAATCGGGAATGGATGTAAATCAAAGGACTGTGGGACGCCTCGCGTTGGGCGCTCACGGGAAGACGACAAACGAGGCTGTAAAGGGCGATATGGGGTGGGCAGGTTTTGAGGCGAGGGAAGCGCAGAGCAAAATAAGGTTCGAAGAAAGGCTAAGAAATATGAAGGAGAGTAGATGGGCAGAGAAGGTGTTCCGTTATTTGTATAGGAAGAGCGTGGACACACAGTGGAGAAAAAGAACTAGAAGACTCACTAGTAAATATACGGCTGGTATTGTAAGCCATATGTCAACAAAGAGCGTTAAGGGAAAAGTCAGGGAGGCGGAGAGGATTTACTGGATGGCAGCTATGGAGAAAAAACCGGCTTTGAGTAACTACCGAAAGGGCAAAAATGAAATAAGGAGGGAGGCATTTTACGATAATTCAAGGGGAAGCGCTTTACTGTTTGAAGCGAGATCGGGTTGCCTTAGAACGCGTAGTTATAAAGCAAGATTCAGTAAAGAAGAAGAACAATGCACATGCTGCGGGAAAGATAAGGAAACGGCGGAGCATGTTCTGATTGAATGTGGAGATATCCACCCAGGTGTACGTTTGGGCACGAGCCTACTGGAAGCCTTGGGTTTTAGGGACAACAATGGAAAGCTGAACACACCCGCGATTGAAAAAAAATTGCCCGCAGCTTCCCTCGGGGGAACACTGAGGAGGATGCGGAGCATATAATTGGTTAACGGGGTGTTAAAGTGCGACTTACTTGGGCCGATGGCTAAATTGGTTAACGTGGTTGTGAAATGGGGTGTTAAATTGCGACTTACTTGGGTCGATGGCTAAATTGGTTAACGTGGTTGTAGGAGGGGGTGTTAAATGAGTGAACACGTACACACGTATGCGAAAGGGCGGCGCTGGTCGAAGGGACGTCGATCATTGTGTTTGTAGATTCGTTGGCATTCATTTCACTGCGACCTTGGACGTTGACGCGCCGTACAAACCAACCGACGAGCGGCAACTGAGCGAGCGAGCGCCGACCTTGAGTATATATACAGCGCGACGGCGCATGCGCTGTCAGCTGTCGAATGTTCTCGAAGGAGAAGCCCGCGCGGCACAGATGGTGGGCGACGGCGCGACGGCGCATGCGCGCGCGTCAGCTGTCGAATGTTTGAGAAGCGGTGCGGACGGCGCACTACAAGGCGCGAGTATAAGATGCTTCCGCATCTAATAAGTAAGAGACGGTTAGAGTATTGGTGGCAGAAAATTAGAGAGAAAGGACAAAAATAAATATTGGAAAAATAAAATATGGACAATGTGCCGTAAATGGCAGAGAACTTAAGCTGAAAATTTACCTTTTTTTCCATTAAGATAAAATTTATCGAAGTAGAGGCATTAGGCCAACATCAAAAAAGAAAAAAGGTTTTTTTTTGTCGAGCCTGGTGGCATACTTGTCACCACCCCGTTATAAAGGGGACGCTCATAGCATCCATCCATGTAGCCACCTCTAGTTCAGTTCTTGCAGTGTTCACTAGATGGCGGTACCGTCTCCTGTATGTAGCCACCTCTCGTTTAGTTCTTGTCGTGTTTACTAGATGGTGGTACTTGTGGCTGATGATGAAAAGATGCAAGATTTTATAAACTAGAAAGCGGTACTTGTAGTTGATGAAAGACGCGAGATCTTATAAAATAGGAATGATGTCACATATGGCGCGTGTCATTGGTTGAAGGCAATCGTTCGATTTAGTGCGGCGACGTACGCTAGGGGGAGCGATGTAATAAAATCGAGTGGGCAAAATGTACAGAGGATTCATGGTTTACCAGGTTTACCTCCGGAGCTTCGCCCACTCATCATCATTCACTTCGTGGATATGGCGGAATTTTTTTCTTTGGGCTGATAGTTTTGAAGATATGTTCTGATGGTGGTGAGAGTAGAGCACGACTGTCTCCGTGACGCAATTGGCTAGCGCGCTTGGCTGTTAACCGAAAGGTTGGAGGTTCAAGCCCACCCGGCGGTGGTGCGGTGCTTTTTTTCTTCGGGCTGATAGCTTTGAAGATATGTTCTGATGGTGGTGAGATTGGAGCAGGACTGTCCCTGTGGCGCAATTGGCTAGCGAGATCGCCGGTTAACCGAAAGGTCGGAGGTTTAAGCCCACCGGTGGTGGTGCGGCGCTTTTTTTTCTTTGGGCTGATAGCTTTGAAGATATGTTCTGATGGTGGTGAGAGTGGACCAGGACTGTCTCCGTGACGCAATTGGCTAGCGTGCTCGGCTGTTAACCGAAAGGTTTGAGTTTCGAGCCCACCCGGTGGTGGTGCGGCTCTTTATTTTCTTTAGGCTGATAGCTTTGAATATATGTTCTGATGGTGGTGAGAGTGGAGCAGGACTGTCTCCGTGGCGCAATTGGCTAGCGCGATCGGCTGTTAACCAAAAGGTTAGAGTTTCGAGCCCTCCCGGAAGTGGTGTGTTGCTTTTTTCTTTGCGCTGATAGCTTTGAAGATATGTTCTGATGGTGGTGAAAGTGGGGCACGACTGTCTCCGTGGCGCAGTTGGCTAGTGCGATCGGCTGTTAACGGAAAGGTAGGAGGTTCGAGCCCACCTGGTGGTGGTGCGGCGCTTTTTTTTCTTTGGGCTGATAGCTTTGAAGATATGTTCTGATGGTGGTGGTAGTGGAGCAGGACTGTCTCCGTGGCGCAATTGGCTAGCGCGATCGGCTGTTAACAGAAAGTTGGAGGTTGAAGCCCACCCGTTGGTGGTGCGGCACTTTTTTTTCTTTGGGCTGATAGCTCTGAAGAAATGTTCTGACGGTGGTGAGAGTGGAGCTGGACTGTCTCCGTGGCGCAATATGCCAGCGCGATCGGCTGTTAACCGAAAAGTTGGAGGTTCGAGCCCACCCGGTGGTGGTGCGGTGCTTTTTTCTGTGGGCTGATAGCTTTGAAGATATGTTCTGATGGTGGTGAGAGTGGAGCAGGGCTGTCTCCGTGGCGCAATTGGCTAGCGCGATCGGCTGTTAAGCGAAAGGTTAGAGTTTCGAGCCCTCCCGGAAGTGGTGCGTTGCTTTTTTCTTTGCGCTGATAGCTTTGAAGATATGTTCTGATGGTGTTGAGAGTGGATCACGACTATCTCCGTGGCGCAATTGGCTAGCGCGATCGGCTGTTAACCGAAAGGTTGGAGGTTCGAGCCCACCCGGTGGTGGTGCGGTGCTTTTTTCTGTGGGCTGATAGCTTTGAAGATATGTTCTGATGGTGGTGAGAGTGGAGCAGGGCTGTCTCCGTGGCGCAATTGGCTAGCGCGATCGGCTGTTAAGCGAAAGGTTAGAGTTTCGAGCCCTCCCGGAAGTGGTGCGTTGCTTTTTTCTTTGCGCTGATAGCTTTGAAGATATGTTCTGATGGTGTTGAGAGTGCATCACGACTATCTCCGTGGCGCAATTGGCCAGCGCGGTCGGCTGTTAACCGAAAAGTTGGAGGTTCGAGCCCTCCCGAGAGTGGTGTGTTGCTTTTTTCTTTGCGCTGATAGCTTTGAAGATATGTTCTGATGGTGTTGAGAGTGGAGCACGACTGTCTCCGTTGCGCAATTGGCTAACACGATCGGCTGTTAACCGAATGGTTAGAGGTTCGAGCCCACCCGGTGGTGGTGCGGCGCTTTTTTTTCTTTGGGCTGATAGTTTTGAAGATATGTTCTGATGGTGGTGAGAGTAGAGCACGACTGTCTCCGTGGCGCAATTGGCTAGCGCGATCGGCTGTTAACCGAAAGGTTGGAGTTTCGAGCCCTCTCGGGAGTGGTGTGTTGCTTTTTTCTTTGCGCTGATAGCTTTGAAGATAACTTCTGATGGTGGTATGAGTGGAGCACGACTGTCTCTGTGGCGCAATTGCCTAGCGCGATCGGCTGTTAACCGAAATGTTGGTGGTTCGAGCCCACCCGGTGGTGGTGCGGCGCTTTTTTTCTATGGGGGGATAGCTCTGAAGAAATGTTCTGACGGTGGTGACAGTGGAGCCCGACTGTCTCCGTGGGGAAATTGGCTAGCGTGATCGGCTGTTAACCGAAAGGTTGGAGTTTCGAGCCCTCCCGTGAGGAGTGTGTTGATTTTTTCTTTGCGCTGATAGCTTTGAAGATATGTTCTCACGGTGGTGAGAGTAGATCACGACTGTCTCCGTGACGCAATTGGCTAGCGCGCTCGGCTGTTAACCGAAAGGTTGGAGGTTCAAGCCCACCCAGTGGTGGTGCGGTGCTTTATTTTGGGCTGATAGCTTTGAAGATATGCGCTGATGGTGGTGAGAGTGGAGCAGGACTGTCTCCGTGGCGCAATTGGCTAGCGCGATCGGCTGTTAACCGAAAGGTCGGAGCTTCAAGCCCACCAGTGGTGGTGCGGCGCTTTTTTTTCTTTGGGCTGATAGCTTTGAAGATAGGTTCTGATGGTGGTGAGAGTGGAGCAGGACTGTCTCCGTGACGCAATTGGCTAGCGCGCTCGGCTGTTAACCGAAAGGTTGGAGGTTCAAGCCCACCCGGTGGTGGTGCGGCGCTTTTTTTTTCTTTGGGCTGATAGCTCGGAAGAAATGTTCTGACGGTGGTGAGAGTCGAGCACGACTGTCTCCGTGGCGCAAATGGCTAGCGGCATCGGCTCTTAACCGAAAGGTTGGAGGTTCGAGCCCACCCGTTGGTGGTGCGGCGCTTTTTTTTCTTTGGGCTGATAGCTTTGAAGTTATGTTCTGATGGTGGTGAGAGTGGAGCAAGACTGTCTCCGTGGCGCAATTGGCTAGCGCGATCGGCTGTTAACCGAAAGGTTGGAGTTTCGAGCCAACCCGGTGGTGGTGCGGCACTTTTTTTTGGGCTGATAGCTTTGAAGTTATGTTCTGATGGTGGTGAGAGTGGAGCAGGACTGACTCCGTGGCGCAATTGGCTAGCGCGATCGGCTGTTGACCGAAAGGTTGGAGTTTTGAGCCCTATCGGGACAGGTGTGTTGCTTTTTTCTTTGCGCTGATAGCTTTGAAGATATGTTCTGATGGTGGTGAGAGTAGAGCACGACTGTCTCCGTGACGCAATTGGCTAGCGCGCTCGGCTGTTAACCGAAAGGTTGGAGGTTCAAGCCCACCCAGTGGTGGTGCGGCGCTTTTTTTTGTGGGCTGATAGCTTTGAAGATATGTTCTGATGGTGGTGAGAGTGGCGCAGGGCTGTCTCCGTGGCGCAATTGGCTAGCGCGATCGGCTGTTAACCAAAAGGTTAGAGTTTCGAGCCCTCCCGGAAGTGGTGTGTTGCTTTTTTCTTTGCGCTGATAGCTTTGAAGATATGTTCTGATGGTGGTGAAAGTGGGGCATGACTGTCTCCGTGGCGCAGTTGGCTAGTGCGATCGGCTGTTAACCGAAAGGTAGGAGGTTCGAGCCCACCCGGTGGTGGTGTGGCGCTTTTTTTTCTTTGGGCTGATAGATTTGAAGATATGTTCTGATGGTGGTGAGAGTGGAGCAGGACTGTCTCCGTGGCGCAATTGTCTTGCGAGATCGGCTGTTAACCGAAAGGTTGGAGTTTTGAGCCCTCCCGGGCGTGGTGTGTTGCTTTTTTCTTTGCGCTGATAGCTTTGAAGCTATGTTCTGATGGTGGTGAGAGTGGAGCATGACTGTCTCCGTGGCGCAATTGGCTAGCGCTATCGGCTGTTAAGCGAAAGGTTGGAGGTTCGAGCCCACCCGGTGGTTGTGCGGCGCTTTTTTGGGCTGATAGCTTTGAAGATATGTTCTAATGGTGGTGAGAGTGGAGCAGTCCTGTCTCCGTCGCGCAATTGGCCAGCGCGGTCGGCTGTTAACCGAAAAGTTGGAGGTTCGAGCCCTCCCGGGAGTGGTGTGTTGCTTTTTTCTTTGCGCTGATAGCTTTGAAGATATGTTCTGATGGTGTTGAGAGTGGAGCACAACTGTCTCCGTGGCGCAATTGGCTAGCGCGATCGGCTGTTAACCGAAAGGTTGGAGGTTCGAGCCCACCCGGTGGTGGTGCGGCGGTTTTTTTTTCTTTGGGCTGATAGTTTTGAAAATATATTCTGATGGTGGTGAGAGTAGAGCACGACTGTCTCCGTGACGCAATTGGCTAGCGCGCTCGGCTGTTAACCGAAAGGTTGGAGTTTCGAGCCCACGCGGTGGTGGTGCGGCGCTTTTTTTTCTTTGGGCTGATAGCTCTGAAGAAATGTTCTGACGGTGGTGATAGTGGAGCTGGGCTGTCTCCATGGCGCAATTGGCTAGCGCGATCGGCTGTTAACCGAAACGTCGGATGTTTAAGCCCACTGGTGGTGGTGCGGCGCTTTTTTTCTTTGGGCTGGTAACTTTGAAGATATGTTCTGATGGTGGTGAGAGTGGAGCACGACTGTCTCCGTGGCGCGATTGGCTAGCGCGATCGGCTGTTAACTGAAGGGTTGGAGGTTCGAGCCCACCCGGTGGTGGTGCGGCGCTTTTTTTTCTTTGGGCTCATAGTTTTGAAGATATGTTCTGATGGTGGTGAGAGTAGAGCACGACTGTCTCCGTGGCGCAATTGGCTAGCGCGATCGGCTGTTAACAGAAAGGTTGGAGGTTCGAGCCCACCCGGTGGTGGTGCGGTGCTTTTTTGTGTGGGCTGATAGCTTTGAAGATATGTTCTGATGGTGGTGAGAGTGGAGCAGGGCTGTCTCCGTGGCGCAATTGGCTAGCGCGATCGGCTGTTAACTGAAAGGTTAGAGTTTCGAGCCCTCACGGAAGTGGTGTGTTGCTTTTTTCTTTGCGCTGATAGCTTTGAAGATATGTTCTGATGGTGGTGAAAGTGGGGCACGACTGTCTCCGTGGGGCAGTTGGCTAGCGTGATCGGCTGTTAACCGAAAGGTAGGAGGTTCGAGCCCACCCGGTGGTGGTGCGGCGCTTTTTTCCTTGCGCTGATAGCTTGGAAGATATGTTCTGATGGTGGTGAAAGTGGGGCACGACTGTCTCCGTGGGGCAATGGGCTAGCGTGATCGGCTGTTAACCGAAATGTTGGAGGTTCGAGCCCACCCGGTGGTGGGGCGGCGCTTTTTTTCTTTGGGCTGATAGCTCTGAAGAAATGTTCTGACGGTGGTTAGAGTGGAGCTGGACTGTCTCCGTGGCGCAAATGGCTAGCGCGATCGGCTGTTAATTAAAAAGTTGGAGGTTCGAGCCCTCCCGGGAGGGGTGTGTTGCTTTTTCTTTGCGCTGATAGCTTTGAAGATATGTTCTCACGGTGGTGAGAGTGGAGCACGAATGTCTCAATGGCGCAATTGGCTAGCGCGATCGGCTGTTAACCGAAAGGTTGGAGGTTCGAGCCCACCCTGTGGTGGTGCGGCGCTTTTTTTGTGTGGGCTGATAGCTTTGAAGATATGTTCTGATGGTGGTGAGAGTGGAGCAGGGCTGTCTCCGTGGCGCAATTGGCTAGCGCGATCGGCTGTTAACCGAAAGGTTAGAGTTTCGAGCCCTCCCGGAAGTGGTGCGTTGCTTTTTTCTTTGCGCTGATAGCTTTGAAGATATGTTCTGATGGTGTTGAGAGTGGAGCACGACTATCTCCGTGGCGCAATTGGCTAGTGCGATGGGCTGTTAACCGAAAGTTGGGAGGTTCGAGCCCACCCGGTGGTGGTGCGGCGCTTTTTGGGCTGATAGCTTTGAAGATATGTTCTAATGGTGGTGAGAGTGGAGCAGGCCTGTCTCCGTGGCGCAATTGGCCAGCGCGGTCGGCTGTTAACCGAAAAGTTGGAGGTTCGAGCCCTCCCGAGAGTGGTGTGTTGCTTTTTTCTTTGCGCTGATAGATTTGAAGATATGTTCTGATGGTGTTGAGAGTGGAGCACGACTGTCTCCGTTGCGCAATTGGCTAACGCGATCGGCTGTTAACCCAATGGTTAGAGGTTCGAGCCCACCCAGTGGTGGTGCGGCGCTTTTTTTTAGGGGCGAAGCTCCTTAGGGCGTGGGCTGTGCGTCCCTTGTAGCCTGTATGTAGCCACCTCTAGTTTAGTTCTTGCAGTGATCACTAGATGGCGGTACCGTCCCCTGTATGTAGACAGGTCGAGGCGCCTTCGTCGAGGTCGGACGTGTTTTTGGAGAGCTCCGGAATGACAGCTACAGATAAGTGTTTTTGCATGTTTCCAGCTTGCCTCTGTATGTAGCGTTATGAGAACGTAAGGCGCTAGCGTAAAGCTTGATTAGGTCTAGTACGGTGTACGGTTTTTTTTTTAGTATTCTGTACTGTGTCTTTTTTTCTCCAGCCACCACGTGGCTGAGGCCTGCGCGTAGACCGACCACGTGCATGCGCAGGTGCTGTGAAGTGTAGCGTATTTATTTATTATTGTGGTTCTTTTTGGCTTAGACCAGTGTATTTTAGTACAGTTTTCTAACACGTGGGCATCGGTAAACTGAGCTAGCCATGGTCAAAAAGACCGTAAAGTGTTCAGAGTGCGGGATAGGGTTGAAGGTGGAAATTAGTGCGGAAGAGAAAGCAGAAGATGACGCCAAGTGTAGACAGTGCGAGATCGAGAAGAAAATGAAAAATATGATGGCGGTCCAGAGTGGGCTCATGGAGAAAATCGCAGAGCTGGAGAATGCATTGGCGAAGGAGCGAGAGAAAACGTCAGCCATGGAGGAAAGGCTCCGGGCAGCCGAGAAGGGCCTATCGAAGGTCGTGAAGGGGAACGAAGACGCAGGTGACGGCGGAAGCATTTTGGCGACGACCCACCGTGCGGGAGAGATGAGGGAAACAGGCATGACAAAGGCAGATACATTGGCCACAGGGCCCAGCTACCGGGAAGTAGTTTTGAGGGAGGGAGGGAGCAAACCAGCAGCCGTGACTCACGCTAGTCACCTAGTCAGCAGCCAGGTGCAGGTTTCAGAAGGAATGTCTGAACAGGTCATCATCGCCGGTGACTCAAATTTAGTCCGATGCGCAGCGGCAATCAAAGAAAGGGTGAAAGGCGACAAGAGAGTTGCGATAGGGACGTTCCCAGGACAAACGCTGGGGACAGTAATGAGTCAAGCGGGTGAAAAACTCGCAGCTAAAGCTAACAATCGCAACCTCGTTGTAATTGCGGGAGGGTTAAATGACGTCCTAAAAAAAGAATCGTCAGGACTAGCGACGACCTTGGCGAAAGGGGTGGATGACATGCGCACCGTGTCCCCCCAGGTGCAAATTGTAGTATGCACAGTACCGGAAGTACCAGTACGCAACATCAACCTGCAAAGAGCGGTAGTCGACGCAAACAAAGAGATATGGCGAATTAGTCGAGAGAAGGGTTTCGAGGTAGTGGATTTAAACAGGGAAGTGCACAGGTGGGGTGGATTCCAAAGAGACAGGATTCATTTCGATGAGAGGCTTGGACACGAGGTGGGCTGGCGACTGGCAGGACGCGCAGTAGCTTTTTTGGGGGGCTCACGGGCCCTTCGGAGTCCGGGGTAGCTCGTAACGGGGAAAACAAACAGGAGGACGCTTTGACAGGTAGAATTGCGAAAAACCAGAAAAAAGGTAAAAGAAAAAGGAAAAAGGCGCGTGTCGCAATTAGTTACATAAACATGCAGGGTGGCAGAAAGAAGGCAAAATGGTTAGAGATTGAGGAGCAGTTAAACAAAGAACAGATAGGCGTGTATGCGGTTACAGAAACACACCTTAGAGACTTGGAAGAGCCACCACATATTAAAAATTATGTTTGGGAAGGGTGTAACAGGACCATATCGGAAAGGAAAGGTGGGGGTGTAGGAATGCTAATTCACCGCGGAGCCAAATGGGTTAGAGTGAAACAGACGTGTTCAGAGCACCTCTGGGTTCTGGGCACAGTAGGTGGAAAGGAAACGTGGCTAGGGGTAGCCTACTTGTGGACGGGGAATAACTGCAGAGAAAAGAATCAGGAGATAGTGGATTGCATGAGTGCGGATATTAAGGAATTTGGTAATGGGGCCGAAATCATCCTTCTAGGGGACATGAATGCCCACATACATGACCTTGACGGATATTCAGACACCAATGGGAAGTTATTACTAGATCTTTGCGAGCAACATAGTCTGGAGATAGTTAACACAGGGCCTAAATGTGACGGCCAGATCACATGGGAAGTCGGAAACAAGCAATCAAGCATTGATTATTGTCTCATGACTGAAGGAATTTACCACAAACTGACAGAAATGAGGATAGACGAGGAAGGCATTAACAGCTTGGGTAGTGATCATAAACGAATAACATTACAAATGGGATACGAAACTAAAAATACGAGCATGGAATCAAAGTCTGGCAGCTCGTATTTAAATGACAAACAAATAATAAATATAGCCGCAAGAGTCGAGAAAGAAGTAGGCGAAATACCAGGCAAGGACTGGGAGTATAGGGAGCTGTTACATCTAATGACGAAGGAGATAGGGAAAGAGAAGAAAACCGTTTGCTGGAAAGGAAAAAGGAAGCCAAAAAGTTGGTGGAACAAGGAAATCCGGGAGGCGATCGAGAAGCGACGCGAAGCATCACGGGAGCATAGAAAGGCAAAAAAGGAGAAGCGGCCGCAGGACGAAGTCAAAAAAATATGGGAAATATATTTGGAGAAAAAATCCCTTGTACAGAAATTGGTAGAGGCAAAAATTAAAGGTGAAAGTGAACGCTGGATGACAGAGATACACGAAAAAAAGGAGGCCGCGCCTAGGATTTTTTGGAGCCACATAAAGGCGCTAGGTAGGAAGTCTGTCACAACGCAACAACATATTCTAGATGAAGGAGGAAATCAATTGGAAGGGTACGAAGCGCTAGGTTACATCCAAAAGGTAACAGCCGATTCGTTTCAAAAGAGCGTCCAGGGGATCTCCCCAGTGAGTAAAAGTGTGGCGGAGAAAGCAACAGAGGAAGAGCTAGTACTAGATAATTTCAACTGGAAAAAGGCCGAAGGAAAAATTCCAAAGCGCACTGCCGCGGGTTTAGATGGGATTCCCGTTAGCCTCATTAACGAACTAGGACATAACACTAAAGAAGCATTGTTAAAAGCAGTAGAAAAAAGCTTAAAGGACGGACAAATACCGGACAGTTGGCGACAAAGTAGAATGAACTTAATCTATAAAGGCAAGGGAGAAAAGGACAAGATTCGCTCGTATAGACCACTAACCATTACATCGGTACTATACAGGTTGGCGATGCAAGCAGTAAAAATGAAAATAGAAACATGGGCCGAACATAACGATATTTTGGGAGAACTTCAGAACGGATTTCGAGTCGACAGGCGGTTAGACGATAACCTGTCTGTTCTCAATCAGTGTATAGAAATATCTAAAATAGAGAATAGGCCCTTGTACGTGGCTTTTCTAGACATCACTGGGGCATACGACAACGTTAATCAGGAAATTTTGTGGGATATACTGAAAGGAATGGGCATGGGCGACGACTGTATACAGCTTTTGAGGGAGATATACCGAGAAAATACAGTTTGCATAGAGTGGGAAGGAATGCGTAGCAAAGAGAACGTTGAGGTTAGCAGGGGTCTGAGACAGGGATGTCCTTTGTCCCCACTGTTATTCATGCTGTACATGGTGAGTATGGAAAAAGCGCTAGAAGGTAGCAACATTGGTTTTAATCTGTCACACAAACAGGGCGGCATGATGATTGAGCAGAAGCTTCCAGGTTTATTTTATGCGGACGATATCGTCTTATTTGCGGACAGTCGAGATGATATACAGCAGCTGGCGAATATATGCGGAAGGGAAGGTGAAGCTCTTGGACTAGGATTCAGTGTAACGAAGTGTGGTTTGATGGTATTCAATGATCCCTGTGATCAGACGGTGTCCATACAAGGCCAAGAAATACCGAGGGTAAGTGAATACAAGTACCTTGGAGTATGGGTAAATGAGAGTGATAGATACATGGAGGTACAGGAAAAAGCCTCGGCAGCAAAAGGAAAGAGGAATGCGGCAATAATGAAGCACAGAGCGTTGTGGGGATACAATAGGTATGAGGTGCTTCGAGGTCTGTGGAAGGGTGTAATGGTTCCAGGGCTTACTTTTGGGAACTCAGTGGTATGCATGAGGGCAGAGGTGCAATCGGGAATGGATGTAAATCAAAGGACTGTGGGACGCCTCGCGTTGGGTGCTCACGGGAAGACGACAAACGAGGCTGTAAAGGGCGATATGGGGTGGGCAGGTTTGAGGCGAGGGAAGCGCAGAGCAAAATAAGGTTCGAAGAAAGGCTAAGAAATATGAAGGAGAGTAGATGGGCAGAGAAGGTGTTCCGTTATTTGTATAGGAAGAGCGTGGACACACAGTGGAGAAAAAGAACTAGAAGACTCACTAGTAAATATACGGCTGGTATTGTGAGCCATATGTCAACAAAGAGCGTTAAGGGAAAAGTCAGGGAGGCGGAGAGGATTACTGGATGGCAGCTATGGAGAAAAAACCGGCTTTGAGTAACTACCGAAAGGGCAAAAATGAAATAAGGAGGGAGGCATTTTACGATAATTCAAGGGGAAGCGCTTTACTGTTTGAAGCGAGATCGGGTTGCCTTAGAACGCGTAGTTATAAAGCAAGATTCAGTAAGAAGAAGAACAATGCACATGCTGCGGGAAAGATAAGGAAACGGCGGAACATGTTCTGATTGAATGTGGAGATATCCACCCAGGTGTACGTTTGGGCACGAGCCTACAGGAAGCCTTGGGTTTTAGGGACAACAATGGAAAGCTGAAACACCCGCGATTGAATAAGTAAGAGACGGTTAGAGT
>WOVY01006032.1:0-23005 GCA_013436015.1 Rhipicephalus annulatus | reverse complement strand
ATATATTATATATATATAATATATATATATATATGTATGAACTTTTTATTTTTCCTACATTTCAGCCGGCGACCGGCCTTCATCAGGGAAAACACGATACAAAAATGCGCTTTTCTTAAGTAGGCATGGTATATCAATGGCCCCTGACACGTGAACTATCACTATCATACACTATCTACTGTGACGTGGTGAGTAATGAACAGTGAGCAGAGAATGTCAAAGCAAAGAAAGATTATGAGAATGCATGAATGGTGTTAACATCAAGTAGATCACATGAATAGCAGTTTGAAAAGTTCAGTAATATCTACAAACAAAACTATCAAATCCATACAGCAAATCACATGCACAAAAAAAAGACAGAAAAGTATAGCAGAAAATTGAATGGAACAAGATGCGTAACGAAGAATTTCATGGGGCACAAACAGAATTGATGACACGAAGTCAAGAAATTCACTGCACCGAAAAGGAGTAGTGAAAATCTGCGTGTACAGTGATTATGAACAGACTGTGATGAAACTAGTACTTAGTTCTGCGCCGAAAGAAACGTCAGTTTGGCTGGATTTTCATTTATACCGGTTAAGATCGCGTTGAACTTGTGTATCAGAAATGACTCGCGCAGTTCGTTATCATAGTGTGAAGGGAAACCTGATTCCAGTATAGTAGCTCTTAGTTTATTGAATGAGTGACCAGGAATGTTAACATGCTTAGACAAAGGTAGATTGGGTAGGCTTGTGGCATGTGACTTATGGTTATTAAAGCACAGTCTAAAAGGCGTTTCAGTGTGTCCGATGTATTGGAGTTTGCACAAAGAGCATTCAAGCATGTACACAATGTTGCTTGTGTCGCAGTCAAAATCCCCTTTAATTTTTAGATGAAAAATTGATGCTGTACTCTTAATCACAGTTGTCTTCGTCATATGGTTACAAATTTTGCAACGGGGTTTGTTGCATGGATGACAACCAGAAAAAGTGGTGGCGTTAATCCTTGATGAGGTTAGTATGTCACGTAAGTTCTTCGATCTGTGATATACCACACGTGGGGGATCAGGAAAGATTTTTTTAAGATGATCATTCTGTATTAGTATGTTGTAATGCTTCTGAAGATTACTGTTGATGTTTAGTGCTGATGCGGAATGTGTTATAAACAGGCTTGTGCTTGAGGGTGCGGCATTCTTCTTCCGAATAAAGAGTTTCTTACGGTCAATGTCCTCAGCCTGTTTAATAGCATCGTTAATGATTTGTGGGGAAATTTTTGTTTCTGTAGGGCCTCCCAAAGTTTGGTGCAGTTATCTGTAAAATCTGCATTTTTCGAACATATTTTCTTAAAACGCAGTGCCTGACTATAGGGGATTGCCGTTTTGCAGTGCTTTGGATGTGTATCAAATATTTTTGAAGAATCACGATCCAGACGCATTGGATTCTTTTAATGAATATATAGAAATAATTTAACTAAAATTATGAAAAAAGCGAAGCGCAGTTATTATTCTTGCATGTTCGAGGGCGTCTCAGGGGTCAAGGAGATGTGGAGCAAGTTAAATTCAATTACTGCATTTCATAAAGTTAAATTTAATGTACAAGAGATAACTGAAGGCGATCAAACATACAGGGGCAAAGCATTGGCTGAGAAATTCAATAAACACCTGACTTTCTTAGTAGACAGTGTCAGGGACACTACCGCACTACATTACATGTCCGCACAGACAGTAGCTTCGTCAGTTTATCTTTCCCCAACAGATGAATACGAGGTTATGGGTGCTTTCAAAAATCTAAAGAAAAGAAATTAGAAGATATTGATGGTTTAAAGATGGCCCCAGTCTGTCCTGTCATAGATATATTAGTCATGCCCGTAACATACATTTATAACCTAATTTTAGGCACAGGTATTTTCCCAGAACGTATGAAGCATGCAAAAGTTACAGTGCTGTTTAAGGGAGGAGACAAAAATGATTTGAAGAACTATAGGCCCATATCTGTTCTACCATTGTTTTCAAAGCCCATAGAAAAGTTAATATTTATAAGACTGTCGAACTTCTTTGCAAAACATTTGATAATTACTCCAGCCCAGTACGGTTTTAGGTCAGCGCTGTCGACAGAGGTAGCATTGTTACGTCAAAAGGAAATTATATTAGGTAATATAGAGGACAGGAAAATTACGCTAGGCATATTTGTTGACTTCTCCAAAGCCTTTGACCGGATAAATCACAATACCCTCTTACAAAAATTGCCCTATTGTGGCATTAGAGAAAATGCGCTAAACTTAATCACCAGTTATTTGAGAAATAGGCTACAGTGTGTAAGTATAAACACAGAACAATCATCTTTTCAAAAACTTGCTCAAGGTGTACCCCAAGGTAGTATATTGGGGCCGTTACTTTTTATCACTTATGTCAACGGCATTATAAACATAAATCACACAATTAAATATGTCATATATGTGGATGGAGACCAGGCAGTAGGAGATTATGGCATCGGCGCTAGAAACGCCAGAGGAGAGCTACTAGTAGAATTCGCAGAACGCAATAATTTGCGGATTTTGAATACCTTCTACCGAAAACAAGAAAACCGCAAGTGGACATGGAGGAGCCCTAATGGCGAGAATAAGAACGAAATAGACTTTATAATGACTGCACACCCAGGAATCGTGCAGGATGTGTGGAAGTGGTTGGCAAGGTACGATGCAGTGACCATAGAATGGTACGGTGTCGAATTCGCCTAGACTTGAAGAAGGAACGACAGAAACTGATACGCAAGAAGCCAATCAATGAGCTAGCACTGAGAGGGAAAGTACAGGAATTCAGAGTGTCGCTGCAGAACAGGTACTCGGCTCTTAGTGAGGAAACCAACCTTAGCGTAGATACAATGAATGATAATCTGACGAGTATCATTACGGAGTGTGCAGTGGAAGTTGGAGGCACGGTAGTTAGACAGGACACTGACAAGCTTTCCCAAGAAACGAAGAACCTAATTAAGAAGCGTCAAATCATAAAAGTCTCAAGTACAACAGACAAAATAGAACTGGCAGAGCTTTCGAAGTTGATTAATAGGCGTAAGGTATGCGATGTAAGAAGGTATAACACAGAGAGAATTTAACACGCTCTGAAAAACGGAGCAAGCGTCAAAGCAGTGAAGAGGAAACTTGGAATAGGCAAAAGTCGGATGTATGCACTAAGGGACAAAGAAGGCAAAATAACTACCAATATGGATAGGATAGTTAAAATAGCGGAGGAGTTTTACAGAGATCTGTACAGTAGCCGAGACAACCACGACCTTAATACTATAAGAACTAGCAGTAACCCAGATGACACCCCACCAGTAATGATAGAAGAAGTCAGGAAAGCTTTGGAGAGCATGCAAAGAGGCAAAGCTGCTGGTGACGATGAGGTAACATCAGACCTGCTGAAAGATGGAGGACAGATTGTGTTGGAAAAACTAGCGACTCTGTTTACGAGGTGTCTCCTGACGGGAAGGGTACCAGAGTCTTGGAAGAACGCTAACATCATCTTAATACATAAGAAAGGAGATGACAAGGACTTGAAGAATTACAGGCCGATCAGCTTGCTCTCTGTAGTATACAAGCTATTTACAAAGGTAATTGCTAACAGAGTAAAGAAAACATTAGAATTCAATCAACCAAAGGAACAAACAGAGTAAAGAAAACATTAGAATTCAATCAACTAAAGGAACAAACAGGATTTCGAACAGGCTACTCAACAATTGACCACATTCATACTATCAATCAGGTAATAGAGAAATGCTCAGAGTATAACCAACCACTATACATAGTGTTCATAGATTACGAGAAGGCATTTGATTCAGTAGAAATATCAGCCGTCATGCAGACACTGCGGAATCAGGGCGTAGATGAAGTATATATAAACATTCTGGAAGAAATCTACAGGGGATCAACCGCTACCATAGTGCTTCATAAGGAAAGCAACAGAATACCAATAAAGAAGGGTGTAAGGCAGGGGGACACAATCTCCCCAATGCTATTCACTGCGTGCTTACAGGACGTTTTCAGAAGCCTAGAATGGGAACAGTTAGGGATAAGAGTTAATGGAGAATACCTTAGTAACCTGCACTTCGCCGATGACATTGCATTGCTGAGTAACTCAGGGGACAAATTGCAACTCATGATTACGGAGTTAGACAAGGAGAGCAGAAAGGTGGGTCTTAAAATTAATCTGCAGAAAACGAAAGTAATGTACAACAACCTCGGAAAGGAGCAGCGCTTCGAGATAGGTAATAGTGCACTTGAAGTTGTAAAAGACTATGTCTACTTAGGGCAGGTAATAACCGCAGAGCCTAACCACGAGATTGAAGTAACTAGAAGAATAAGAATGGGGTGGAGCACATTCGGCAAGCACTCTCAAGTTATGACAGGTAGATTGCCACTATCCCTCAAGCGGAAGGTATATAACAGCTGTATCTTGCCGGTACTTAGCTACGGAGCAGAAACCTGGAGACTTACAAAGAGGGTTCAGCTTAAATTGAGGACGAAGCTGCGAGCAATGGAATGAAAAATGGTAGGTGTAACCTTAAGAGACAAGAAGAGAGCAGAGTGGATTAGGGGACAAATGGGGGTTAAGGATATCATAGTTGAAATAAAGAAGAGGAAATGGACATGGGCCAGGCATGTATCGCGTAGACAGGATAACCGCTGGTCATTAAGGGTAACTAACTGGATTCCCAGAGAAGGGAAGCGGGTTAGGGGGAGACAGAAGGTTAGGTGGGCAGATGAGATTAAGAAGTTTGCGGGTATAAATTGGCAGCAGCAAGCACAGGACCGGGTTAACTGGCGGAACATGGCAGAAGCCTTTGTCCTGCAGTGGACGTAGTCAGGCTGATGATGATGATGATGATGATGATGATGATGATGATATGTGGATGACACTTCCTTGTTTTTCACAGGTGTGGATGTAAATGACCTAATTTCAGCAGCAAACACGACACTAGATGACTTGTATGCATGGGCGACTGATAACTCCCTACAAATCAACTGTTCAAAAACCAAAGCCGTCCTATTTCGTTCAAAAGGAACAACGTACGAAGCTACTTCAAAACTACACCTGCACGATTCTGTGATTGATTTTTCTTCGACCCCTAAAGCATTAGGAATTGTTTTTCATGAGAATATATTATGGGATTAACAAACCGAAATGGTAAGAAAAAAGTTAAGTAAGGTACTAGGCATGGTTGGGAGATGCCAGTCATTTTTACCGACTACTCAGATGCTAATGATATACAACACGCTTTTTTCTTCCCAGTTACACTATGGTCTTTTAATGTGGGGTACTGGCACCTTGCACTCTAAGCAGAAATTACTCACACTACAAAAAAAATGCATTACGTTATATTGCAATTGCCGAATATAATGCACATACCTTGTCTTAATTCAACAATTTCAGAGTCATAAGATTTGACAACATGTATGAATATTGTTTACTAGCGTCTTTAAAAACTGAAATGAACAAACCAAGTAAGAATCTTATCTTCATACCATGCTTAGAGCGCATCACCTTGTGTCGACCTACTAGACAGAGTGATTATTGGAAGGTTCCCTCGATGCCGAACAAACTATGGTCTACAAATGCTGAAACATTCACTCCCCCACATACTAAATAAATTCATTTTATCATTGGAAAAATTGCACCTTCTTTCACTACAGGATATGTCGAATATTTTTTTACTTTCATGACGCAAGAGAGATTTAGCCATTTCCAAAGATTTGTTTTTATGTTCTGCTTATTTCTATTTTTTTCGTATTTCCTCAAAGAGTGCGATCCTATCAACATTTCTTAAAATTTTATGTATGCAATATTTCTTATTGGTACCACTTTAAACTATGTATTTGTGTCTGTTTAGTTGTTTCCAGGACTTTATGATTGCTGTCACTTTTTCTGCCTTGTGTTGATGGGATGTGGGGCTAGTCAAGCTGCGTTTTTATCGCAGCTTTTTTCCCGCATTCCACACCACACATTGTATGGTGTAACACTGTGGTGAAATAAACTTAAAAAAACTATTGAAATGTAGGTATGACTGCTTATCCGTAGGTTTTCCAAAGAGTTTAGTCGTCACTTTATTAGCACGTATAGTAACCGTGACATCAAGAAAATTTATTGCTGTGCTTGAGTATGATTCCGAAAAAGAGATGGTGGGATGAGCCTTGTTGAAGTATGCAATGAACGACAGAAGTTCTGTCTCTCCGTGCTGCCAGATCAGAAAGACGTCGTCAATATAACGCTTATAATAAAACGGTTTGAGACTGCCTGCGTCTAAGAATTTATCTTCGAGTTGGCCCTTAAGGATATTTGCGTAGCTTGGTCCAATTTTTTACCCATAGAAGTGCCACTAACCTGTACATAATGCACACCGTCAAATTCAAAATTGTTTAATGTCAGGATTAGTTATAGTAACCGCACTAGTGTGTTGCTGTCCACCATTTTGTTAGAAACTTTTTCTTCATAAGCCTCCAATATTGCTTGAATGTCATCAATATGCGGGATGTTCGTATAGAGTGAGGCTATGTCTAGTGTCACAAGAAATGAACCAAGTGGCACATCGAAGTCAATGATGTCAAGGAAGAAATGGTTTGTAACTTTCAGGTATGAATTCAATGTGGGTGGGATATCCTTAATGAGATTATCAGCGAATCTAGACATTGGTTCAGTGACGTTGCCAATAGCGGAAACAATAGGTCGGCCAGGATTATTTACTTTGTGTATTTTTGCAGGATATAAAATTGCCCCTGGATGGGGCTAAGGGGGATTAATGACCTTATAGCTCTCTCCCTGAGTTTGTCTTTTTTGGCAAGGCCTTTTATAGTACTGGAAACCATTTACTTGAACTGGTCTGTCGGGTCGTCATCAAGGCGCTTGTAGAAATGGATATCATTCAGCTGTCTTTGAATCTCAGTAGTATAATCAGACTTATTCATTATTACTACAGTGCCACCTTTATCAGCTGGTTCGATAATTATGTTTTCGCGATCTTGCAGCTTATGGAGGGCTTTTTTTTTTCAGAAAAGACAGATTATGTTTAAAGGACGTGGGTTTCTTATAGGCCTCCAGAATGTCGCCTTGCACTGCTGAGATGTAGAGATCAAGAAACTTGTCACATTGTGTTGGAGGCGTCCAGTGCTCGCGCGATGGCATGTGCGAAGAAGATGCCCGTTCATGAAAGAATTCTCTTAAGCGTAGGTTTTGTGCAAAATTATTTAAATACTTTTCCCAGCTGCAAATGGTTAAAGCCACAAGTGGGAGGACAGAAGTTTAAACCCCGAGCAAGTACCGCTAATTCCAGTTCGGAAAGAATAACCTCAGAAATATTGACGATGTTAGTGGACTTATCTACCTCTGTATTATCAGAATCCGCTATTTCTTTTACAGCCGTCTCAAGAAGTAGTTTGTCGCGGAGCAACTTCTTAGCATTCTTTGAGTGGATTTCAGTGTATTTACTTTGTTCATATTCGTTGAGGGCCCTGATTTCTGAAGTACTCATCGGATGCGAGGCGCGTAGTTGTCGCTCAGTGTTAACTAATGCTTTGGAGGGTTCTTTGTAATGGTCGATCACGACACATGTTAGGTCTAAAGAAGCATTTGTTAAGATTGCATCCCATTTGTCACCGTTGTAGCCTGGCATTTTGGAAGTTGCTGGTTTCAACGAAAGTCGAAGCCCTTTAGGTACCGTCGAAGCAGTTACATAGGTACCAAGTGTGGACGCATGGAGAGCATGGCGGATTCGTTTTTCAATAACCTCACTGATTTTACAAAAACTCGAATAGTTTGATAGATTGACTGCCGGTTACGGTACTAGTCAATTATTAGAGACCTTGCTGAATTTAGCACTTCTAAGTTTGTATGGGTGTGAAGCAGGAAGAGTAACAGACCTTTTTTGTGGTGGCTGCGTCTGCAAACTTGAAGCGTTGTTTGAAGAACACTGGCGCTCTGTACAGTCGAACCTCGATATAACGAACATGGATATAACGAATTATTGGCTATGACGAACTACACACAGAAAGTATAAAGAATCACATGTATTTCGGCATTTTTATAGCGAACGAACTCAAGCGCGCACTGGATATACCGAATTTCCCGGACCGAAATACGAGCGCTTCGGGAGCGTACGTTCGGCTTCTCTGCAGTACAGCAGCAGTTGGGCGGACCCGCGTTTGCATCCGATGCGCCTGTAGCGCCTTACGCGGTGTAGCGGCGTAGACAGCAAACGATTTTTTTTTATGGCTTCCGAGACCGGCAAGGTTCACTCTCCGAAGATACGGATCTCATGCGACTGACGCGCTGGTAGAATGGAGCGGCGTGTGGCGGCGTTGACAATCAACGGCGTGGACGCTCGCATCAGCAGCATCAGTCTGCACGCCGCCATTCCGGGCTATCGGTTGCTTTGTTGTTGAGTGTGTGTGGTGCTTCCTTCGTTTGCGTGTTTTTTGTGGTGCTAGGCGGTGTTGCACACCCACACCATGGCGCAAAATGTGAAGAAACGGACTGCCTTGACGTATGCGACGAAACTGGAAATTATTCGGCGTGTCGAAAGAGGAGAAAAGAAGTCTGCCGTGGCTGAAGCTCTCAAAATACCCCGAAGCACATTGAGCACGGTGCTGAAGAAAAAAAAGGAAATTGCGGAGCAAGATGGCAGAAAAAATGCGAACGCACAGCGTATTCGACCCGCTGCCTTCGAAAGCGTCGAAGAATGCCTGCATAAATGGTTCGTCGACGTAAGGGCTAGGAATATTCCTGTGTCGGGGCCAATGCTGCAGCAAAAGGCTAGAGACTTCGCGTTCATCCTTGACGCCAAAAATTTTAGTGCCAGTGCGGGATGGCTGCAACGATTTAAGAACCGGTACGACATCGTCGGAAAAGCTGTCATGGGCGAAAGCGAGTCGGCGAATGCCGCAGCGATGGACAAGTGGCTGAATGAAGAGTGGCCTCAAATTCGTGCCAGATATCAATCAAAAGATATCTTTAACGCGGATGAAACGGGCCTCTTCTGGCAGATGCTGCCGCGCCAAACTCTGGACACCCGCGGGCAGAAATGTCATGGTGGCAAGCAAAACAAAGCTCGGATCACGGTTCTACTTGCCGCGAACATGGATGGTTCGATAAAGCTTCGTCCATTTGTGATCGGCAAGTTCAAGACGCCGAACTGTATGAGACGCTGCCGCGATATAGTACCAGTCACCTATGCTTCCAATCGAAAGTCATGGATGACTCGAGAGTTGTTTGGGAAATGGTTAAGGGAGTGGGATACGCAGCTTGGGGATGAGGGCAGGAAAGTGTGTCTCCTCGTCGACAATTGCTCGGCACACTCCGCAGATGTTCCATTGAGCAATATCGAGCTCAAATTTCTGCCACCCAACACCACCTCCAAGCTCCAGCCTCTAGACCAAGGGATCATCCGCGCCTTCAAAGCGATTTACAAGCGAAGGCTCATCGAGCGGCTGCTGATTCGTCTTCGAATGAACGAAGATCTGAAAATTGACTTGTTGGGTGCCATACAGATGTTGAAGGCCGCTTGGGAGAGCGTGAAGAAAGAGACGATCGCGAATTGCTTTCGGCACGCTGGCCTCACCGTTGGCACCGAGGCGGCAGTTGAAGAGCCCACTGAAGATGTTGAAGGCTCTGAAGAGGATGTCGAGCTCGACGAAATGTGGAGCGATTTTTCGCGGTTGGTGGGCGATGCGTCAGATACGCTGACACTAGACGACTTTGTTGGCGACCACGACGCGTCAGAGGCGGTCGCCGAACTGACTGACGTGGAAATCGCTGCGGAGGTGACACGCCAGCGAACTGGAATTGAAACCGCGGAAGTTGAAGATGCCGTCTCCGAAAAAATTCCGCCGCCAACTTCTAGCGAGGCTTTGGCTGGTTTGGCTCTGGCGCGGCGCTATTGCAGCACGATGGAAGGCACCGGGCTCAAGTTTGTGGAATGCCTCGACATGGCAGAGCAAGGCATTATACAGCACGCTATCAACCAAAAAAAACAAGCCACGCTGCACAGGTTCTTTTCGCCTCAATAAATGTATTTTTGTTCAAGTAAGTGTCTTGTCAATTCCTGTCATGCTGCCGACCTATTCACACCAGGGTTCGGCGATTTTTCGGTGAAGTTTTGTATAGCGAATTCGGGCTATAGCGAACTATTTTGCGAAATTTGCGGAGTTCGTTATAACGAGGTTCGACCTGCTGAGAGAGTCACCGGTGTGCAGGTCTTGTGCTGGAGGCGGCCGGGTGGCGTACGCTTGCATTGAGGGACTGTTCAGCTGTCCAATGAAGGAGGGCCCCTTTGTGTATTGCTTCTGTTCGCCTGGTATGCAGTTGAACGAAGCTTGCTTCGGAGATGCGCTGTGCTGTCGACTGCCCGAAGGTTGACGTTGTTGGTCCAGGGATGACGGCAGTCGATCGGGAGACTTCTGTTTTCGGGAACAGCTGGTTGCATGATCAAGCCATGAGCAAGATACGACGTTGCGCATGTAACGAAGACAGAGTTGTCGGATATGGCTCGCCATGAGTGTGACGCCCTTGTAGCTTGGATGTAGGCCGTCAGCAGCGGGATCTATAAGGGCAAGGTATGAAAGAGAAGGTGTCCTTGGATCCAGTGGAAAAATACCAAATAGTGGAGGAAGGGCAAAAGGAAAACTTTTTATTTATCCTACGTTTCAGCCGGGAACTGGCCTTCATCAGGGAAAGCTCGATACAAAAATGCACGTTTCTTAAGTAGGCATGGTGTATCAAGGGCCCTTGACACGTGAACTATCACTATCATACACTATCTACTGTGTATGATAGTGATAGTGTCATCACATCTGCGCGTGTTCTCGCTGCTGACGGCCTACATCCCAGCTATGAGGGCGTTGCACTGATGGCGAGCCATATCCGACAACTCTGTCTTCGTTACTCTCGCAACGTCATATCTTGCTCATGGCTTGATCACGCAACCAGCTGTTCCCGAAAACAGAAGTCTCCCGATCGACTGCCGTCATCCCTGAACCAACAACAAAGTCAACCCTCGGGCAGTCGACAGCGCAGCGCATCTCCGAAGCAAGCTTCGTTCAACCGCATACCAGGCGAACAGAAGCAATACACAAAGGGGCCCTCCTTCATTGGACAGCTGAACAGTCCTTCAATGCAAGCGTACGCCACCCGGCCGCCTCCAGCACAAGACCTGCACACCGGTGACTCTCTCAGCAGGTGTCAAACTACAGAGCGCCAGTGTTCTTCAAACAACGCTTCAAGTTTGCAGACGCAGCCACCACAAAAAAGGTCTGTCACTCTTCCTGCTTCACACCCATACAAACTTAGAAGTGCTAAATTCAGCAAGGTCTCTAATAATTGACTAGTACTGTAACCGGCAGTCAATCTATCAAACTATTCGAGTTTTTGTAAAATCAGTGAGGTTATTGAAAAACAAATCTGCCATGCTCTCCACGCGTCCACACTTGGTACCTATGTAACTGCTTCGACGGTACCTAAGGGGCTTCGACTTTCGTTGAAACCAGCAACTTCCAAAATGTCAGGCTACAACGGTGACAAATGGGATGCAATCTTAACAAATGCTTCTTTAGACCTAACATGTTGTGACGTCCCCGCAAACATGGACTGAACCCCGGTCCTTTCAAGATTTTTTCGCTCGTTTCTTAAACCCACGCATAAAAAAAAAAAAGGACAAGAAAACCTTCGGTGTAACGAATGGGCATTCGGGAGTGGAGTACCGGAAGGATTATTTTTACTGTTCTCGCCCCCCCCCCCCCCCCCCAGCGCAAACACGAGGACCGTCTTGTCGTCTACAGACAGTGTGACAGTGTAAGGTGAAGGTAATCCGCGCGCACCCTTCAGATTTGTGGCATGGGGGAGCACCAGAGCACCTTTTATTGGTTCGGGGAATGCGACCCTGCCGCAGCGCCTGTGCCGGGTCCAGTCTGACTTCTGTCAGCCTCCGTGGCTCCAGGACTCATTACTGTGTTCTGCCCGGATGGCCACCCCCGGCGTTGAATGACGAAGAAGCGGCGGCTACGGAGAATTTCGCTGGAGACACCGAGCTGCATGGAAACGTTGAGACTTAATTGGTCTGGACATCGGCTCATCAAGTACCGGAAGCATCGGGACCATTGTTCACCCGTAATTAAAGTGTCTTTGGACGGCTCGCCCATCTCTCTCCCTGAGGCTTGAGTTTGAACATTGTTACTTGCTCGGCTTTGCTTGGGAGAGGGTTTACCACTGGTGCGGGCCACGGGGGCGTGCGTCGAAGATGATACACTCCGACTGACAAGAAAATATGCCGCGTCGATAGTGGCGATTGGTTTGGTGCTCCGGTAGGGTGGAGTCGGGTCCTACAAAAAGGGACTGCGAGACGATACGAGAGGGTCAGAGATACGATACGATGAGCTCGAGATGGTAGAGAGACGGAATGGAAAAAGAAAATAACGATGCGAAGGGATAGCGATGAGAGGCGATGAGATGATGACTGGGGCAAGGACGGTACGATGAGGAATGAAAGTTAGGGATAGGAGGCGAGTGAATGGAGCGTTACGAAAGAGGACTAAGATGGAAATCACTGAGAGGCACAACGAAGACGACGATGACAAAGACGATGAAGATGCTGACGAGTTGGACAAAGACCCCAGGAAGAAGCCCTGAGCCCCGACTCGAACAGCCAGCTCCGAGGCCCCCATCAACATAGACCTTTCGTGAGACGGACTTTATGCACCTTATTTAGATTAGCTTTGCGGTAAGGGAGGTGGCGTGTTGAGACATTACGTGGTTTTATTCATTGATAACTTCATTATTTGTGTCGTGTGTTTTCTTTATATATGGATACCCTTGTATTGTTGCAGTTACTTTCTTTATGTGCCTGCCCTGTGTCGAACGTCGTGAGTGTCTAAATCATGTGTTATAATTTTTTGTAGTGCTTGACATACGCGGGTATATGATGTTTGCAGTTAGTAATAAATTAAATGAATCAGTAAACAGAAACAGGTCGTAGCGTCTCTTACTTTCCGGCCCCAGCACGAATCCCTGTATGTGAGAAGTGATTGAGACACATAGCCAAAAGGGAACCGGATAGACAAAGGGGTTGAGTGGTCTTCCCTCTCTTTGGTAATCGGTGGTGTAGCGGGGGACGTCTCAACGTGTCGTGATCGACCATTACAAAGAATTCTCCAAAGCATTAGTTAACACTGAGCGACAACTACGCGCCTCGCATCCGATGAGTACTTCAGGGATCAGTGCCCTCAACGAATACAAACAAAGTAAATACACTAAAATCCACTCAAAGAATGCTAAGAAGTTGCTCCGCGACAAAATACTTCTTGAGACGGCTGTAAAAGAAATAGCAGATTCTGATAATACAGAAGTAGATAAGTCCACTAACATCGTCAATATTTCTGAGGTTATTCTTTCCGAACTGGAATTAGCGGTACTTGCTCGGGGTTTAAACTTCTGTCCTCCCACTTGTGGCTTTAACCATTTGCAGCTGGGAAAAGTATTTAAATAATTTTGCACAAAACCTACGCTTAAGAGAATTCTTTCATGAACGGGCATCTTCTTCGCACATGCCATCGCGCGAGCACTGGACGCCTCCAACACAATGTGACAAGTTTCTTGATCTCTACATCTCAGCAGTGCACGGCGACATTCTGGAGGCCTATAAGAAACCCACGTCCTTTAAACATAATCTGTCTTTTCTGAAAAAAAAAAGCCCTCCATAAGCTGCAAGATCGCGAAAACATAATTATCGAACCAGCTGATAAAGGTGGCACTGTAGTAATAATGAATAAGTCTGATTATACTACTGAGATTCAAAGACAGCTGAATGATATCCATTTCTACAAGCGCCTTGATGACGACCCGACAGACCAGTTCAAGTAAATGGTTTCCAGTACTATAAAAGGCCTTGCCAAAAAAGACAAACTCAGGGAGAGAGCTATAAGGTCATTAATCCCCCTTAGCCCCATCCAGGGGCAATTTTATATCCTGCAAAAATACACAAAGTAAATAATCCTGGCCGACCTATTGTTTCCGCTATTGGCAACGTCACTGAACCAATGTCTAGATTCGCTGATAATCTCATTAAGGATATCCCACCCACATTGAATTCATACCTGAAAGTTACAAACCATTTCTTCCTTGACATCATTGACTTCGATGTGCCACTTGGTTCATTTCTTGTGACACTAGACATAGCCTCACTCTATACGAACATCCCGCATATTGATGGCATTCAAGCAATATTGGAGGCTTATGAAGAAAAAGTTTCTAACAAAATGGTGGACAGCAACACACTAGTGCGGTTACTATAACTAATCCTGACATTAAAAAATTTTGAATTTGACGGTGTGCATTATGTACAGGTTAGTGGCACTTCTATGGGTAAAAAATTGGACCAAGCTACGCAAATATCCTTAAGGGCCAACTCGAAGATAAATTCTTAGACGCAGGCAGTCTCAAACTGTTTTATTATAAGCGTTATATTGACGACGTCTTTCTGATCTGGCAGCACGGAGAGACAGAACTTCTGTCGTTCATTGCATACTTCAACAAGGCTCATCCCACCATCTCTTTTTCGGAATCATACTCAAGCACAGCAATAAATTTTCTTGATGTCACGGTTACTATACGTGCTAATAAAGTGACGACTAAACTTTTTAGAAAACCTATGTATAGGCATTCATACCTACATTTGAATATTTCACATCCAAAGCACTACAATACGGCAATCCCATATGGTCAAGCACTCGCGTTTTAAGAAAATATGTTCGAACAATTCAGATTTTACAGACAACTGCACCAAACTTCGGGAGGCCCTACAGAAACAAAAATATCCACCACAAATTATTAACGATGCTGTTAAACGGGCTGAGGACATTGACCGTAAGGAACTTTTTATTCAGAAGAACGCCGCACCTTCAAGCACGAGCCTGGTTATAACACACTCCGCATCAGCACCGAACATCAACAGCATTCTTCAGAAGAATCACAACATACTAATACAGAGTGATCACCTTAAAAAAATCTTTTCTGATCCACCACATGTGGTATATCGCAGATCGAACAACTTATGAGACATACTAACCTCATCAAGGATTACCGCCACTACTTTTTCTGGTTGTCATCCATGCAACAAACCCCGTCGCAAACTTTGTAACCATAAAATGAAGACCACTTTGGTTAAGAGTACAGCATCAAACTTTCATCTAAACGTTAAAGGGAATTTTGACTGCGACACAAGCAACATTGTGTACATCCTTTAATGCTCTTTGTGCAAACTCCAACACATCGGACACACTGAAACGCCTTTTAGACTGTGCTTTAGTAACCATTAGTCACATGCCACAAGCCTACCCAATCTATCTTTGTCTAAGCACATTAACATTTCTGGTCACTCATTCAATAAACTAAGAGCTACTGTACTGGAATCAGCTTTCGCTTCACACATATGATAGGGAACTGTGCGAGTCATTTCTGATACACAAGTTCAATGCGATCTTATCCGGTATAAATGAAAATCCAGGCAAACTGACACTTCTTTCGGCGCAAAAATAAGTTTTAGTTTTATCACAGTCTGTTCATAATCACTGTACACGCAAATTTTCACTACTCCTTCTCGGTGCAGTGAATTTCTTGACTTCGTGTTATCAATTCTGTTTGTGCCCCATGAAATTATTAGTTACGCATCTTGTTCTACCCGAACGTTTTCTGCTATCCTTTTTGTCTTTTTTTTGTGCGTGTGATTTTCTGTATGGGTTTGATAGTTTTGTTTGTAGATATTACTGTACTTTTCAAACTGCTATTCATGGGATCTACTTGATGTAAACACCGTTCATGCATTCTCATAATCTTTCTTTGACATTGCTTTGACATTCTCTGCTCACCGTTCATTACTCGCCACGTCATAGTGTATGATAGTGATAGTTCACGTGTCAGGGGTCCTTGATATATCATGCCTACTTAAGAAAAGCGCATTTTTGTATCGTGTTTTCCCTGATGAAAGCCGGTCCCCGGCTGAAACGTAGGAAAAATAAAAAGTTTTCGTTTTGCTCATCCTCCACTTTTTGGTATTGCTCCACTGAATACAAGGACACCTTCTCTTTTATATATATATATATATATATATATATATATATATATATATATATATATGTTGGTAGCATTTTAAGACCTTAATGGCAACACATGATGGAGGGAGAGTTTTTGAGCATGCGTCAATGGTGGGTCACATCACATGCAGCGTGAAACTGTTTTCACCAAGGGCATCATGGGTCACTGGTGGGTCACGCCATCTAACACGAGAAAAGTAATCTGGTTCTTTATCACCTCTAGCTCCAAAATTGTACCTCTACATTCATCGGCAACGATGTGCTGGAGGTTAACTAGCCAATATAAGGTATGGTGGCTGCTTATGACTTCTAAGGGCCTGCTGGAGAGATGGGGGCGAAATTTCGACGTATTGATTGATTGATATGTGGGGTTTAACGTCCCAAAACCACTATGTGATTATGAAAGACGCCGTAGTGGAGGGCTCCGGAAATTTCGACCACCTGGGGATCTTTAACGTGCACCCAAATACGAGCACACGGGCCTGCAACATTTTCACCTTCATCGGAAATGCAGACGCCACAGCCGGGATTCGATCCCGCAACCTGCGGGTCAGCAGCCGAGTACCTTAGCCACTAGACCACCGCGGTGGGGCGAAATTTTGACGTAGCCCAAATTGTAGAATAGTTCGCTTCTGCCTTGGATAAGGATTAATTAGCATATGTTATAACCCTTTTTCTCTGTCGTTCCTGTGCATAAGGATGGCACCAAGTGCTATGCTGCTTGCATTGATAGGGGTTTTCATATCTGCATATTCGTTGAAATGCACAAATATTGGAGGTGTCTGCAAGCATCATTTCAATTCTCGAAATGCATTGACATGTGCTGTTTTTATTCGTATTTCATGTCAGGCTTCGTTAGGTGGGTTAGCGGCTCAGTGATCCATAAATATTTCTTGACGAATTTTCGGCAGTAGGTGCACAAGTGGAGAAATTGGTGTACGGCTGTCTTGTTGCTAGGTGGCTTTTGCCACTTAGCTTTTGCCACCTACCGTCATCACTGCCTTCTTGGCAGCAATAGCAGCTGTTTTTTATGGATATGGGTGTTTTCCAGACCTGCTAATGAAGTGAGCCAAGAACAACAGCTCCTCGTATGCGAAACAGCACTTTATGAGCTTCAAGGTGAAGTCAGGTGTCTTGATTGTTTCAAGTACAGTCCCAAGGCATTGTAGGTATTTGTCAAAGTTTGGGGCAAACAGAACGAGGTTTTACAAGACATGAGACAAGTCTGCCACTTCAATAAAACTTTTGTTGATCCTAGTTCGTACATAGCGTTTCAGGTGAGATGTATAGCGTTTTAGGATCACAAAGGATAGAAGAGATGAGAACTGCCAGAGCACAAGTGCTCATCTTTTCTATCCTTTGTGGTCTGTTTTCTTTGCGCTAACGTTTTCATCTTAACTGCCCTTCAAGACAGCCAGTACTGTATTTATAACGCGTTGGAAAGTCACAGGTGCCGAGCAAAGACAAAGGAATTGACCTTAACTCGAAGAGGCTGTCTGGTGTTATGAACACCGTCTTCTCCCAGTCTCTTTTGTTCACTTTGAATTGCTAATAACCAGTCGTAATCTCTATTGAAAAAAAGTAACATGCTTTGTAGAGTCGACCCAAGGCATATTCTTTCTGTTGAAGAGAATACACATCCTTCATTGGAAATTTTTTCAGGTGGCGATAATCGATGTAGAAACTCAAGGTTTCAGCCTTTTTAATTAACACTGCAGGTGATGCCCATGGACTGTAGGATTACTGGATGATGTTCTCATGTAGGATTTTTTTCCACTTGTCTCTTTATGGCCTTGCTTTCTCGTGTCAAAACTCTGTGTGGACTCTGACAAAGTGGTCTGGCACTGTGCTTTCTAATGATACGATGTTCGGCGACTGGGGTTTGTTGAATTCTTTTGAATTCTTGACAACAGCGGAGAAGCCTTGAATTGCAGAAGCAGGGCTTTGAGGTGGTCTTTCTTGCACTTTGGAAAGCCCGGGTTGACATTGAAATTTGGTTAGACACCTCAATTTGTCGAAGTAGATTCAGTAGATCAGTGAAGGCAAAAAAATTGGTGGCTTCTAAAATTCGTTCGGAGTAGGTGCCATTCGTGTCTTTGTTCATGTGCTTGTACTTAATGAAAGTTGTTAGCAAAATTAGTATTTTCCTCCAGGCAGCTCAGCGATTCTTCTTGCAATGCAAATTTTGCGATGGATAAACGGGTGGCTAATCACCTTCAACAATGCCTTCCAGGCCAGCGGATTCTTGAGTGCTGATGGAAACGATGGCGCTTGAGCAAGGTGGAATGCTGACTTTTGTCTTCCAGCTCATTAAAGACTTGCTTTCGTGGCAACGTGTCCGGCAGATATATCAGCTCAGATCTCAGATCGACTACACCATGACAACCTAAGAAGTCTATTCCAAGGATAACATTCTTTAAAGCCGCGCAAATAACAGGAAATGAAGTGGATGCTAGGTCTTTGGCGCTGCTTTAATTTATGTGGAACCATACCAACCAGCCCAGCTGTTGACCTTGCTACAAGGATAATCTCTCTCAAGCAGAGCTGTAAGACAATGAAAAGTGCGGGAAAAATCTGGTTGTTAACAAGGCCTTGTGCAAACGCCCACCGGCGTTACTAGGTGGACCTAGCTGTCCGGATTTCGGGGCCTTTCCAGCCAGTCCTCACTTCTTCAGCATTACGACGATTGGACCACTGATGACAGAGTAATCTGCTTTGGTGTGGCAATATCTTGGCCATCAATAAGCTCATTAATGTAAGTAGTTTCTCGCCTTGCATTTTGGTTAGCCCATGGCATTGAACCACGGCTACACTGGGTTGTTCCGCTGCTTCCAGATGGTGTTGCTTGGTTTTTTTCCGGATGCAATGTACAGACGTCAGGGTTATGTTCAGCTTGTGGTGTTTCCTTCAGATTTCGTTGTGGGGGCAATGAAGCATTGTAGGTATTTTCAGTCATATTGTCACGAGAATTCAGAAGTGCAGGGGTCTTAATTAGCCAAGATGTAGCCAGCTCTCTAAAAGCATGTCCGTCGCAGCTGCATCTCGAGCGAAGAAGACGCACGGGATCTTCTTTTCTTTTTTCGGGTGAGAGCCGGCTCTTGCTCTAAACCCATTACATGCAGGCGGCATTATCCACCCTTCCGAATAAAAGAAAAAAAAAGACAAAAAGAAAGAGAAAAATTAGAAGACATAGCATCGCCTCAATGCTATAACGTAGGCCCATGAAAAAAAAGAAAACCCAGATAAAGAGAAAGTAGAAAATAAAGAGCGTGACCGTAAGAAAAAAGTCGATGAATGAACAAGCAAGTTCACAAAACTAAATAAAAAACACGAAGACCGGTGAATGATGAAAAAAAAAGTTACGAACGCACAATGAATGATTTCATGTGCACAACATGAGTGACATCCAGACTCGGTCAAGTCCTGGTCCGTGCCTGGCTTGTTGAGTCTGGGACCACTTTGTAGTTTCGGCACTGATGTGGCGTAGCACTTTGTGTGGGCCTAAATAGCGGCTAAGTAGATTTTCACTGAGGTCTCAGCGGCGAACGGGAATCTACACCCAAACTTGGTCTCCTGGGTTGTAGACCATGTTTCCTGTGGAGGGTATTATAGCGTCGTTCATCTACCTGCTGCTTGCTGCTGGTCGATGTGCAGTCATGCAAGCTGTCGAGCTTCCTCGGCATGCTCTGCGAATTTCTTGGCGTCAGTTGCCAACTCAACCTCGTCTTGATACGGTAGCATGAAGTCGAGCATGGTCGGCACTTCGCAGCCATAGAGAAGCCGAAACGGCCTGAATTGCATACTCTTTTGCACGGCAGTGTTAAACGCGGAGGTCCTGTAAGACAAGATTTGGTTCCATGCTGTACAAAAATGTACATTGTGACCATGTCTGCGAGCGTCTTATTCAGCTGCTTTGTAAGCCCGTTAATTTGAAGATAAACGCGGTTGTCTTTCAGTGCCTGGCGTTGCTTAGTTCATAAACTTCATCCATAAGTTGTGCTGTGAATCTTGTGCCTCCGTCTGTTATGACGCTAGAAGGTGGATCATGATGCGACATGATATGGCGCATTAAATATTGCGCTAGATCAATGCCTGTGGCTCAGGGGATTGCCTGTGTCTTGTCAGTCTTTGATGTACTGTTTGACACATGCCAAGAGTCCGGGCCAATTGTACTTCTCGCTCACTCTGGCAAGTGTTCATGAGTAGCCTAGGTGACCAGATGTGGGTTCATAATGGCCAGCGAAAAGGGCATCGCCTCACATGTCCCGAGGAACCACCAGGATTGATTGATTGATATGTGGGGTTTAACGTCCCAAAACCACCATATGATTATGAGAGACGCCGTAGTGGAGGGCTCCGGATATTTCAACCACCTGGGGTTCTTTAACGTGCACCCAAGTTTGAGCACACAGGCCTACAACATTTCCACCTCCATCGGAAATGCAGCCGCCGCGGCCGGGATTTCCATCCCGCGACCTGCGGGTCAGCAGTCGAGTACATTAGCCACTAGACTATCGCGGGCGGGATAAGGAAGGAATCATCAGGCAAACACGGTTGTTGAACGAGCAATCTTGTATACCATGCTGTCTCAGGCAAGCATTTTCTTCGTTCAGCGAACTGGGAGCGCAGAGAAAAACACAAAGGACGAAGCGAGGAACCACACAACACGAGCGCTCATTTCTGAAGCCTATCACATTTCCCAGGAATACGGACCAATGTATAAGTCATCCTTCCTTCTCACTCACTTGGACTGTGAATTCAGCTACCTAGATAACCCTTAGACAAGTGCCTTGATTACACGCTTCGCATGCTGCCCTTGATTTCGTCATAATCTGTTTGACATGCGCATTTTGTGTTTATATATGTCCTTCCGATGTGGAAAATAAATCAGTTGATAGTTGAGCGCTCGTTGTTGTGTGGTTCCTCGCTTCGTCTTGTGTTTTTCTCTGCGCTCCCTGTTCGCTGAACGAAGAAAATGAATTACCAACTGGCCCACATTTTGATCCTTCAGGCAAAGCAACATCAAGGAGCGGGACAGATGGCGTGGTATGGTTGTGTCGTGGCCCTCTAAGTGATCAATGATTGGTTGAATGTCTTCGTCGCCACGCTGTCGTTTGCTCAAGTCTGACGAGCTGGCTCCAAGGAAGCCTTCGTCTATCTCTGCTCTCTGACAGACGAGATGAAGGGGTGCGCGCGACAGTGTGTCAGCATCTTCATGCTTACGGCCGGACTTATAAGCAATCATAATCATCATCATAATCAGCCTGACTACGTTCACTACAGGACAAAGGCCTCTTCCATGTTCCGCCAGTTAACTCGGTCCTGTGCTTGCTGCTACCAATTTATATCCGCAAACTTATTAATCTTATCTGCCCACCTAACCTTCTGTCTCCACCTAACCCACTTGCCTTCTCTGGGAATCCAGTTCGTAACCCCTAATGACCAGCGGTTATCCCGTCTATGCACTACATGCCTGGACCATGTTCATTTCCTCTTCTTGATTTCAACTATGATACCCTTAACCCCGTTGTTCCCTAATCTACTCTGCTTTCTTCTTGTCTCTTAAGGTTACACCTACCATTTTTCTTTCCATTGCTCGCTGCATCCTCCTCAGTTTAAGCTGAACCCTCTTTGTAAGTTTCCAGGTTTCTGCTTCATAGCTAAGTACCGGCAAGATGCAACTGTTATATACCTTCCTCTTGAGGGATAGTGGCAATCTACCTGTCATGATTTCAGAGTGCTTGCCAAATGTGCTCCACCCTATTCTTATTTTTCTAGTTACTTTGTGGCGTCGCAAAGTGGTGCTTCTGTGTGCGGTGCAGAGAGCGCATGCGCCCGCACGAGAAAGTTATCTTCGAGAGGAAGGGTGAGAATGAAAGTCAGTTGTTGTTTGGGACGCGAGTTGTTCACTTGCGCAGCTCTGCCGAGCAACGCGTCACAACATTGGTGACCCGGACTCGGAATACAGACACAGCGACCGGAGTGTCGAACCAGCCGCAATATGGATTCAACGTCCACGACCGACGCCCCTCCGACAGTCTCCTCAGTCGACGGTAAGCTGCCCCTTTTTTGGACTGCGGACCCCGCACTTTGGTTCATATAAGTGGAATCTCAGTTCGCAGCCAGACAAATCACCGCAGACCTTACGAAATACCACTATGTATCAGCAGTCTCCCCGCCTTAGCCAGTGAAATCAGGGATCTGTTGCTCGCACCACCTGTCGAAAACGCATGTGCAACGCTAAAAGAAACCCTTATTCGCCGAGTTACGCCCTCCGAACCACAACAACTGCAGCAATTGCTTCGCGGCACGGAACTCGGCGACCGTACTCCTAGTCAGCTTTTGCGGCACATGCAACAGTTGCTTGGCGGAACATCAAACACGATAGATGGAGTATTGCTCCGAGAACTTTTTTTGCAAAAGTTGCCTTCAGGCGTCCGCATGGTTATCGCGGCCTCAGAGCACAAGGATTTACCGCAGCCGCCGAACTTGCTGACAACTGGTAGCAATGACACCGCTCACACAGCCTCTAAACGAACTTCAAGAGATGCGTGAGGAGATTGCTCGACTTGCCGAAACAGTATCAGCTTTGCACGCTAGCAGGAGGGCGCAAACGATAACCGAGCCTAACACGCTGCTATCGCAAGAGCAGCACAAGCATATCTGCTGGTATCATCGGAGGTTCGGAAGTAGTGCGCGTAAATGTGTCCCACCGTGCGCGCACTCGGGAACAGCTGCGGCAGGCACTGAGGGTGCCAGTGCTACTACGTTGCCTCCAAGTCGTCCCTCAGTATTTTTATTACCGACCGCAACAACAGAGTACGTTTCTTAGTGGACACAGGCGCCGAGGTGAGCAATATACCGGCGTCACAAGCTGAAAGAAAGAAACCTAGTACATCGC